>CBVK0100822274.1:0-10847 GCA_900067695.1 Picea abies
ATCATTCTGTGGTTTTCTCCCGCTTTGGGTTTCCACGTAAAACACTGGTGTACTATGTATGTGTGTGATTGCTCATTTGTTCATTATTTATTTACTCTGCAACTATTGGATGATAATTCTACATTGATATAACACTTGCATTTTATGGTGAAAAAGGATTAAATTGATGATTCACACCCCCCCCCTCTCAGTAATCCAACAATATGTATGGATTGGATACACTTTTAACTATTCATTGACTATACTTGTTTCTCCTAGCTAGGATATGATAGAGTAGATTGTTTTTCTTTTTATCCATTTAGTATAGCTCACATATGCACACACTACATTCCCTCATTCCATCAACCGTTCACTCAACCCTCATAAATGTAATGGAAGTCGGGACAGAATCCGGATGGGAGTTCTATTACAAATGATGTGAAGTTTAATCAGGACCTCATACCAGGGAGTACCCATGTCTGTTGAATGAAATTTTTCTCGCATCGATAGATTTTTGGCACTAGAATGAAGGTTGAAGTTGTATGGATAATAGAAATATATGATCTTCGCATGGAAAAACTTCTGATTATACCCACCTTGAGACTCAATCTCATCTCTTTTCTACTATATGATACAATCTCGAATTATATATTTCTCATGAGCACGCTTCCCCTACCCTTGAAATTCCAATCGTCGAAAGCCTTGAATATACACTCAAAACCTTGTACATTGTTCCACACACCAAATTCAATGAAACACAATGAATAACCCATTCCCTTGCTAAGAAGATTTTCCATTTTCCTATAACATCCACACTACCTAGGAGACAAGCTGTTTGCTAACATGTTACCCAGTCCAACATTCTTGTTGACTCCATTGAGGACTTAGTTTAGTTTTCCTTGCAGGAGATACTAGAACCCTTAGATCAAATACCTCCTACTTCTCCAGGATCCACTTTTTCCACCTCCAGTTCCCAATTTGGTTCTAAATTTGAAGAGTACACCAGAAGAAATCCCAATATGGACGATATTCAGAATCATGTTCCTAGATGGATGTTTCAACGGGATTTAAACCCACTCGGATTCATGCATGAATTTTCTAAATTCCCGGAAAGGATTTTTTCCCAAATTCAATCCTGACAAGACATGTTCTCCAAAATACCATATAAACAAATTCTACTTGGAAGTATGTCTTATGAATTTAAAGCATGGAGATGTAGTCTGTAGGTTGTTCCCCTATACCTTAAAAAATAAGGAATCCATGTGGTATTATAATCTTCTAGTTGGGTATGTTTGAGAAATATTTTCTTAACAAATTTGGAGAAGAAAATACCCACGTATCCCTTCTTAGATAATCAATCACTATCGAAATGGAAAATAAGGAGAATATAAAGATTGCAACCAATGTTTCACAACTATCCTCAACAATTTTCCATCTAATGTTGTGCCCGTTGAAGCATTGATTGTAGATTACTACACCTCTTCCTTACATCCCTCCATATCCATGTTTTTCAAAAGAGATGGAAAACCAACATTAGCAAAAAACTTTGAGGAAGCAAAGGATTTTGACAAGGAATTGCTCTCTCTAGGTAGTAATCTAGGGATTGAAGATAATAAAGAAGCTAGTAAGAATCCCTTTCTATTGACCAAACTATTGAACAAAGAACCAACTGATTTGGACAATGTACTCAAAATGGTAAAAAAAATATCCAATGAGGTGGTATACCTCAAGAAAAATGTTGGTGAAGGGTCATCTCATCATAAACCTTTTTTACCCTTTCATAAGAATCCAAAAAATCAACCCAAGCCACATGAAGATTCAAATCTCAACTTCAACCTTGATGAGTTTGGTATCAATAAGTTTTGTTCATATCATCAAACCAACCACTTTGAGAAGACTTTCCCTCACTTGATAAATTATATGAATCTGGTTATTAATAAACTACTATAACAACAAGTTGTTATTGATAACCAATCTCAAGAAACAACAATTGAGGAAGAAACCAAAGAAGTATATAACAATGAGAAAATTGTTGTTTTCCTGTGGGACTAGTCTCTAGATTCTAAAAATGAAATAGTCAAGGAAATATCCCTAGGAGACACCTAGGATACTAAAATTATCAGAAAATATTATAATCTATGGAGAAAATGGCTTGTGTCAAATGCCACTATTCTTGCTAAATATATTCTTGCTCCTAGAAAAATCACCCCCCCTTCTACTATGTAGAAACAAAGCAATTATTCTTCGACCAAAGCTGCCCCAAGAACTTCCCAACTAGTCAAGAATATCATCAATCCATTCATACACTCAATGGATTATAATTCCATAGAGGACATGAAGAAAACCAAGGAAAATGTCTCATTGTTTGACATTTGTTCCCTTACACAACATAGAGATTTGATTGTTAATGCCTTCAAGTCCCTACTCTCTCGACAAAAAACAACAACAATTGTAGACAACACTCCTAAAACTGTCGAACCTAAAAAGGAAGACAAAATTGAAGTAAAATACACTATTAATTCATCAAGCATAAGGATACATTCTATATCTCAGACCCCACCTTTTCTCCTTACATTTGGAATTTTCAATTTGAACGCACATACTTATTTGGTGGACTCTGGTGCTTCTTCCAATGTCATGCCATACTTTGTTTTGAAAAAGATAAACGTTGTATCAAAAAAGAGAACTATGAGGATCATTTAGTTATATATATTAGATTTCAAAGTCATGGGAGAACTAAAATATGTCATTATTAGATTAGCTTAAGATACTGGAGTTCACTAGGTAATTGAAATTATAGTTGTGGATATCTTGGAAGCATATGGTATGTTATTTAGTAGGGATTGGTCTAAGAAATTGTAGGGTTATTTCTCCACCGATAGGTCTCGCCCATGGCTTCCATACAAAGGAAGGAAAAATGATATATGGGTAGATAGTGAAGCCCACATGAAGCATATTGTTACAGAACTAGAAGGTAAAAATTACCATATCAGTTTTTCTCATACAATTTTGGATAGTTGTTTTTTGGATACTGACCATGTTTGTTATACAACTCATCCATCACTATTCCAATCAGATGAATAGTCTGAACTCCGTCACCGCACATTGAATGATGAAAATGGTTGTACCATAGTAGAAAAAGTTAGTCTTAGTTCCACTAATTTATCTTTAGAAGATAACATATGGAATTTTTTTATGGTTGCAGATCGCAAGAGGGAGTTGGGGAAGGATGTATCTTGATTGACCCAAGAAAATATAAAAATTTTAAATCTGGTATGTTAGAGTTTGAATGCACAAAAACACGGTTGAATATGAAGCCTTGATTCAAGGTTATAAATAAGATATTGATCTCAAGGTACAATGTATGAAAGTTTTTGGTGATTCAGAAATCATTGTCAGCCATGTAAATAATTCTATACACTTCCTATATCCCCATTTTAGAGGCTACCAATAAGACGTATGGAAACTAATTGATTATTTTGAATTTAATATTACTTCCTTTTCTCATTCTCATGAAATTGTTGTTGATACATTAGATAATGCAACATATAGGTTCACCCCTTTGAACAATGAATTTACTGTTGAATTTATTTCCAGGCCCTATGCACCTAGAAACACCATGAACTAGAGAGTATTCAATGATGATAGATAGGAAATCAACGTCCTCACTAATGTTTACATTTTCAAATATTTTATTATTGGTGATGAAGAATACTAACAAGAATTGGAGAAATACCATAAAGCATAAATTGGAGTAAGGGGTAATTGCATCCCAAAGAATGTATTGACTTTGGAAAAGTTGTATGATTTACAATCTAGATTCAAAAAAACATCCAATCCCAAGATCAACAACTCCACCATGATGCATTTCTTGGTAAATATGGGCACCTCTGAACTTCCCAAATTTATCAATCTGGGAACTTGTTGTTTAGAAGCTTAAAATTATACTTTCACTCATGTTTTCAAGAAGTAAAAATACATTTTCACATGGAATCTTACAACACCTGAATCATCTAACATATCATTCCCATCAAGGACAGTATTAAGACTTTTCAACAGAAACTAAAGAAAGTGTATCCTACCCTGGAACCTCTTATTCAAAAGGAACTTAAGAAGCTATTGGATGCTCGAATCAAATTCAAGGTCCATCATTCAATGTGGGTGTCCAATATCGTACCCATTAGGAATAAATATGGGGAGATTAGACTTTGTGTAGACTTGCGAAACTTAAATTAGGTGTTTGACAAAGACAACTAACTTATTTCCCTAACGGAACAAATACTACAACTCATCTCATGTTTACAAATTTTCTACTTACTACAAAACTTTTAAGGTTAAAACCAGGTTCTTGTATCAGACCAAATTGATTAAAGACCAATTTTCGCACAAAATGGGGAACTTTCACTTACTGTATAATGCCATTCAGTTTAATCAATGCGAGAGAAAAATTTCAAATGGCCATGGAAATTTATTTTAAAGGTATGATTGGTCAAAGCATGGTGGTCTATCTTGATGATGTGAAAGTGTATTCCAAGAAAATATTTGACCACCCACACCACCTAAAATAAAATTTTGAAAGATGCAAAAAATATGACATATCTCTAAATCCTAAGAAAAACACATTCACTATTTCAGAAGGTGAACTATTAGGGCACATCATATCAAAATATGAGAATTTTGTTTATCCCAAATGAATGAAATCAATTATGCAAATTTATTTTCCCAACAACAAATATCAATGCAATCATTTTTTGGAAACATAATTTTTTTGAAAATATTTGTGTCAAACTTCACACAAATAGTCAAGCATCTCCAAACAATGATTGAGAAGGATATGTAGTTCAAATGGACGTCTGTTGAAAGGGAATAATTTTATCAATTCAAAGGTGCCATAGTATTTTCTCTTGTATTATAGAGTGCAAACTTCTCCAAAGAATTTTTTTTGTATACTTTTTCTTCAAAACATTCCCTTGCAGCAGTGCTCGCTCAAAAGGATAAGCAAGGGGATGAATGCCCCATTTCATTTATGAAAAATGGTATAAAAAGGGATAAATTGAATTACCTCATGGTGGAAAACAAGCTTTTGATGTCCACAAAACCATCACACAATTCAATTCTTACATTATGAAGAATCACACCAAAATTATTGTGCCTCACCCATCTGTAAGATAGTTGTTTGTTCATAAAGAGTTAGGGGAGAATTGAGGAAATTGGATGAAAACCATGTAGGAATATGATATTGAGTTTAATCCTACCAACATCATAAAAGGTCAAGGCCTTTGTAATATGGAAACTGAGGCTCTAGACACTGAAGATTAATTGGAATATGGATGAGAAGAAGAATTGTCACTAGGAATGTATCAATCTCCTTATGTACCAACACTTTAGGATTCCTAGTATAATGATCTTAAGAAATACTTGCAGCATGGAAATTCCCCCAACCATCTAAATCCAAAACAAAATAGACTTTGAGGCTCAAATCAACACACGATTAGCTTGTCAATGAAATTCGTTTTAGAAAGAAATATGATAGTGGTCTCCTCAAATGCTCGGAGAAACAAGACACATATAGAGTTCTTAAATAATTTCATGATGGTCCAATAGGAGGACACTTTTCTCGAGAGAATGCAACTCACAAAATATTGAGAGAAGGTTACTATTGGCCTACAATATTCAAGAACTCACAAGCTTAAGATAGGAGCTATAAAGTCTTCTAGAAGTGTTTCAGATGAGAGAAAAGGGTTATTTTTACTCTACAACTTGTGGTTGTTGAAGAGCCATCTAAACAATGGGGGTTGGGAATCATTAGGGAGATCAACCCTCATTCATCAAAGAAGCATAAGTACATAATTACCTCCAGTGATTATTTTACACGATGAATAGAATAAATACCACTCACAAAGGTAAACAAAGAGTTATGGATCAATTTCCTAGAACACCACATCATCACCAGGTTTGGAGGGCCCACTACCATTGTTTTTTATAATGCAACATATTTTTCTTCTTTAAAATTAACTGAGTTTTCTCTAGACAAAGGAATCATTTTGAGGTATGTATCTAATTAATATCAAGGGAATGGTGTAACTAAGTCTACTAATAAGAACTTGATTCATATCCTAAAGTGAATTGTACTTGATCAATAGAGAAATCATAACAAATCTCTACCAAATTCTCTATGGGTAGATATGGTAACACCAAAAGCCTCCATAAGAACATCCCCTTATTTCCTAGTGTATGGAAAAGAAACCATCCTCCCCCCTGTTGGGGTCCTATAATCATAGGTAACTTGATTCTTCAGCTGCTTATTTGGCGTTTCTCCCGTGATGAATACATTTGGCTTGTTGGGCTCGGTTGATTCCCCCCCCATACATTTCGCTCGATCCTTCATCACCTTGATGCATCCTTCATCCACCTCTGCGCCACTCACTCCCCTGTCCATTTGTCCCATTGGCTACATCTTGCCCGACACTCATCCTTGCATAAAAAAACTTAGGATAATAAAATATTGATTAGTTTAATAAAGTAATTGATAATAAACAAATGATTAAATTAATTAATAATTAGTATTTAAGTTAGTTTGATTAAGTTAGCATTTAGGTTACTTTATTAGAATTAACATTAATAAAAACAACATTAAACATTAATTAAAATAAAACCATTCAATAAAACAAATATAAAATAATTTAAAATTTAAATTAATTAAAACATTATAAAAATATATAAAACCAAAATTATAAAACATATAAATTAAAAATAACAATTAAAATAAAACCAAAAACCAAAATATTAATTAAACATAAAGTTAAAAATAAAATAAAACATAATAAAGAAAAAGAAAAACAAAACAAATAAAAAACAACAATAAAAAATATAAATAAACAAAACATAAAATTAAAAACTAAAAAACTAAACTAATCGTAAGTTTAACCCACTATATTTCTGTCTTACAACTCAGACCCCCTCACGTCACATCAAAACCAAGGGGGTCCGAGTAAGTGGTATAGGGAGGGACAAGTGTCACCTCATGGTGAACTCGGACCCCCCTCTCCTAATACCACTTACCACCCTGGGGGTCCGAGTAAACCACCTACCCCTTTAAAAACCGCTTTTCCCAAATAAAGTCATTATTTGCCTGTTTTACCTATTCGACTTCCAGGAAGGATTCCGGGAAAATGGGAAAGTATTTTCAAAATCCGAGAGATTTTTTTGTTCATCACGGGCCGAAGAACAAAAACCTCTCCCAGAATTTACACAGGTGCCAGAAGTTGGGAGAATCAAAGCCATCTTTGAGCCCCATTTTTCCATTTTTCATTTTTCCTGTTTCAGTCATGATTTTGCGGGAGATGTTTCGGCGAGATGGAGATGAATTTGGAAAAACCGAAAGAGGTTTTTTCCAGAACATTCTCATATACAATAACCTCTTTTAGTTTATACACATGTGTCACCATTGAGGATAAAAACATGTCTGAGTTGATCCCTTTTTTCAGCAATTTGGCCCATCTTTCATGACGGTCAGTTCAAGATTTTCAGGGATTTTATTTCTATTTTTGTCCGAGGTGGTTGAATTCGACCTCCTGAGCCTGGGGAGATTATGTTCTATATATTGTAATAAGTCCAATGTGCAATGGCTAATTTTTGAGCTTTGATTCATGCCCCACAGGGGATACTTTATAATTTTCCAGATGATCTTCCAGAAATAAAAAGTTGTATCTGCAGGATTCTTGTGTTAGACTCCCTGGTGATGTTTTTCCTCTTTGGGTAACTATTTTATTACTCTCTAGATCCATTTAATGTTTTCCTTGATCTAATCATTAAAAGAAAGATTAAGAATAGAATTTGTTTCGTGTACTCTGTTTCTGGTCTTTTAATGATCTACATGTTTTCATCTGAAGTTGAGCATAGGAATTCTTAGATGATCCTCTACTTGATGGAATTTCCCTTCTTTCCTCTACTTCACTTTCATTTGATTCAATTCGATCCTCTAGTCTTTCTATCCTACCCTGTGGAGAAAATTTTATAAACCTGATATAGATCCATTTTCAGAAAGGTAGACTCCATGACCCAATGTAAATTCGAGTTTTCAATCTCTCAAATATACCAATTCCAGAAACAAACCTATGCACAATAATAAATAGCCTAAGATCCATACTCAAACAAAGCTAAATATGATAGAGATATACCTCTCTGAGTCTTGGATGGCTAGGTCCTTGACTCTAAGTGGTTTGATGTTACCTCAGTGATTGCCTCCTCAACCTTGGGCAAATTACAGAGTGCTAACATAATGGTGACCATACTCAGAAACTTTCTCCAGCAGTGCAATTCAAGTTCCAGATCTGATCATTGATGGTGGAAAGTGACCAGACACAAGAAAGCTGGAATCTTTCACCTGGCGACTCCAATCAGCTCTAGATCAGTTCGAATTCGAAGACTCCACTGGAGGAAGAACCTAAAACATGACAAAGCAATCTGGAAAGATCAAGTATTCGAGTTCAAATTGTATTCAAGACATTGTTGGTTTTATCTGTAATTATATTCTCTCCTATTATAATCATGGTCAAGAATTTGCTGTTGGAATTCATGATGATCAGTTTCAAGATGAAGAACCTCAAAGGATTCAGCCTATACCTATAGCTCTGGAACAAACTCCAATATATGTATATAGCCCAGTGAGACACAAACCTCGTGATTTATCTCATACCATTTTTCAAATTCCAATAAGCTATAAGACCATTGCTTTACCTCCTGTACCTAAAAAAATCCCAGACAGATACAAGCCCCTAGATTTGCCTCCTATTCTCCATGACCTCCCTGCCAATTACACCAATAATCTGCCCAGGTTTGATGGAGAAAATGTGACGATCACTGCTGAAAATCATATCCAAAGTATTGAGGATTTTCTTGATCTGTTTGAGGTGGAAGATGATGATGTTTGTATTAGAATGTTTTCCCTATCATTGCAAGGTAAAGTTAAAAATTGGTTTAAGAATCTTCCAGCTACAAGCATTATCAATTTCCATCAATTCACGCAAGTTTTCCTAGATCGATGGGTGAACATGAGAAATGTATTTCTCATCCTATAAGAGTATGACCATTTGAAAAGACAACCAGGGGAGACAACACATCAGTTTTCAACAAGGTTCAATAAGGTGTACCATTCAATACCTGCTGATATAAGGCCACCCCCAGGATCAACTCACTTTCATTTCCCAGATGCCTTCGATCCTGAGATGGCATTCCAATTAAGAGAAAGGAACACTGCAACCCTTGAAGAAATGCAAAAGATTGCAGTTGATGTGGAAGCTAACTTGCTGAACAAAAGGCCCAAGCTAAGGGCAGAAGAGAGAGATAGAATGGAAAAGGAACATCTGATATCTTCAGAAATGAAATTAGATATTATGACCAACTTGCTCAAAATCAGCTTGTTGATGAGCCATCAACTGATATGATGTGCATGTTTGATGACCTTCAATATGTAGATGATTTTCCAAGATATGATCATCAGGGTGATGATTATGTGGTTGAGTTTGATGATGACTACTCAGAGAAACCAACACTATCTTCATGGGAAGAAGAAGTCCAATTATCATAATGCCAAAATGAAAATCAAACTTTGGATACTAATCAAGTTTGCAAGGAGGAAAATGCAGGAAAGTTTCAAGAAAGTGAAAACTGCCTGTCACTCTGTTTTGCCTCGCTCTTGAGAAAACATTGCAAGCAGATTGTAAACAGTAAGAATGAGGAGTGTTTTGATGAACTAGTTGAGGAAAACAGGGATGATATAGAATCTGCTTCAAATCCGGAGGTAAAACCCTTGAATATTTTTGAATGTCAAACCTCAGATGAAATCATAGAGAATGGGACACGTAATGAACTGATCTATTTTGATTCCTTGCCCTTATGCTTTAGTTCATTTCAGATTGTGAGAGGGAATCTCAGTCATATTCTAGTTGATAATCATAATGTAAGCCATGAAATGCCAGTAGAACCAATGCCACAGTCATAATCACTTTATGACCCAATGGATTATATGCCGAATAACTTGTTTTTTCAAAGTCAGTTTTCATTTACCCCTAAAGATTTCAAGATCTGTTATGATATGGATATGATCAGATAGTCAACTCCAATGTTTTGTTCAATAGAAGTATTAGTACAAAACTCATCAAATCAAATACAAGCATGTTCTAAGTCACTTGAAGACATAGAGAACACATGTGTGGCACCCGATCATGAGGTTGAATTGACTGAGTCAAAATATCCAGTAATGGGTCAAGTCTATCTTGATCCAATGGCTATTTATATGGAGAAATCGTTCATCACAGAGCCACAATGCTTCCCAATATTTCTGTTGTCTATCAGGTTTATCAAGCTCCTTGTGATGAATATCAGGCTGGAAATATCCACTACATGTCATTAACAATTATGTTTCTAAGTTGGGTGAAGAACGGTGAAATTGCCAAGGTATCAGAACCAATATTTGATTGGTTATATTAGATATTTCATATTGATTGAGGTCATGCATTCTCAGGTTAGAATAGGATGTATGTACATAAATAAGATCGTCGGATCAACATCTTTTAATTATCATATTTACAGTATGCAAATAATCTTGATGGGAAATCATGCTTTCCATTTCATTTCAGCATCACTTTGAAGATTCAGTCAAGTTTGGAATAGGTACAGGTTACAGATTCTGGGATCAACCCAATGAATAAAACACCGATCCACATGTTCAGAGTTCAGTGGTTCTTGACACCTCCTAAAAGAGCTCCCATCCTCAGGTGGAGCCTATGTTGGGGTCCTATAATCATAGGTAACTTGATTCTTTAGCTTCTTATTTGGTGTTTCTCCCGTGATGAAGACATCTGGCT
>CBVK0100822277.1:0-12320 GCA_900067695.1 Picea abies
TGAACCGCTCTTCCGATCTCACTTGAATATGGGCGATATGCCCACATCATCTGGCAGCTCAATCTCATAGTCATTTGCATCAAACTTCCTCAAGATATTACATGGTTCTATCTTCTTCATCTTTAACTTGGTATACATTCCCCTAAGGAACCTTTCTTTCTTGAGATGTGCCAGAACCTGATCTCCTACCTCAAATTGAAGTTCCCTTCGATGTTGATCAACTCTACATTTGTACTGCTGGTTCAAACTCCACAACTGTCCTATAAGCTAGCTATGGAGCCTCTGCATTTCTATAGAAAAATATTCTACTCCAACGCTCTCAATCTCATTTTGTTCCAAGTCTCTCAACTCAGATACTCCCTTGGGCTGCATTCCATACAATATTTGGAATGGGCTCTTTCCAGTGCTCATGTTTTGTGAGTTGTTGTATGCAAATTATGATTATGGCAGAATATGATCCCACTGATTATGGTGCTCAGTGACCAGACTCCTCAATAAGTTTCCCAAAATTTTGTTTACCACCTCAGTATGTCCATGTGTCTGAGGGTGATAAGCTGAGTTGAAGGAAAAATATGACCCAACTTCTTCCACAATGTTCTCCAAAAGTGATCAACAAATTTTGTGTCTCTGTCCAAGACAATGCTTCTAGGTAGGCCGTGAAGTCTCACAACTTCCTTGAAAAAAAGATTTGCAACATCTGTTGCATCACTGGTATTATGGTATGGGATAAAGTGTGCCATATTTGAAAATCTATCCACCACCACAAATATGGAATCAAATCCTCTTTGCATTCTTGGCAATCCCAACACAAAATCCATGCTTATTACATCCCAAGGCCTCTCTGGTATTAGCAATGGTTGATACAGCCCAGTGTTCTGTCTTTTTCCTTTTGCATGTTGGCAGATTCTACATCTATTCACAAACTTTATCACTTATGTTCTCATACCTAGACAATAGTATGAAATTCTCAACTGTGCAAATGTTTTATCATGGCCAAAATTTCTATCCAATCCTCCACTATGTTTTTCCTTCAAAAGGTTATCCCTCATTGAGCATTTTGGTATGCACAACTAATTTCCCTTGAACAACAGTCCCTCTTGAATCATGTACTATGTCCACTAGCTCCTTTCTCTTAGCACAGGATTTGCGCAAGCTTCATATGCTTTCTTGAAATATGTATCATCACAATACATGTCCTTAAGGTGTTCAAACCCCAAGGTCTTCACCTAAAATTCCTGCAGAATCAAACATCTCATTCTTAATGCATCAGAAACCTTGTTAGCATTCCCAACAATTTGTTTCATGACAAAAGTCAAATTCTGCATAAAATCAACCCATTTTGCATGCCTCTAATTCAATTTTTCTTGTCTTATTATGAATTGTAAGGCCTGTTTATTTCTATACGAGACAAATTCCTCTCGGATAAGGTAGTGTCTTCACTTCTTTAAGGATTGAATTATGGCATAAAACTCCTTATCATACGTGGAGTATTTTCTCTTGGTCTCATTCAGATTCTCACTGAAATATGCAACAAGTCTATTATCCTGGCTCAAAACTGTTCCAATTGCAACTCTGTTTGCATCACATCTCACCTGAAATGTCTTTTCAAAATTTGACAAGACTAGAATTGGTCGTTCTGTTATTTTCTCCTTCAGTATATTGAATCTCCTCTCGCCCTCCTCTATCCATTTAAAATAGTTTTTCTTATTCTTCACTGTATCCATCATTGGCGCACAAATTCCACTAAAGTCTCTGATGAACTTCCTATAGAATATTGTTAATCCATGGAAACTCCTTACCTCAAACATACTTTTTGGTGACGGCCATTCTTTGATCACTTTCACCTTTTCTGGTGCCATCTTTAGTTCATTTGAATAGATCACAAAAACCACTTAAATGAGTTATGTCTTCATAAAAGAGGACTTATTCAGATTTATCAACAACTTCTCCTATTCTAATCTCCTCATCACTAGTGTCAGGTGCCTCAAATGCTCCTCTTTAGTCCTTCTAAAGATAAGTATATCATCTAGATATACAACCACAAACTTGCTAATGAAATCTTTTAGTATTTCATTCATCAACCTCATAAAAGTACTCGGGGCATTTGTTAAGCCAAATGGCATAACAAGCCACTCATACAAACCTTCATTTGTCTTAAAGGTTGTCTTACACTCATCACCTTCTCTCATTCTAATATGGTGATACCCACTTTTAAAATCTATTTTAGAAAAGAAATTTTCTCCACTTAAACAGTCCATTAAATCATCCATTCTTGGTAAAGGAAATATATAACTAATAGTGATCTTGTTAATGTCTCTCAAGTCTATACACATTCTCCATCCTCCATCCTTCTTTGGAATCAACACAGTTGGTACTGTGCATGGACTCAATCTCTCTCTAACCAAACCCTTGTCTAACAATTCCTGGACTTGGTTCTTCACGTCCTCATTCTCTCAAGGTGTCAACCTATATGTTGATTTGTTTGGTAGACTTTCTCCTGGTATCAAGTCAATATGGTTGATGATACTTCTAATGGGTGGAAGTGAGTTAGGCAGCTCATCCACCACTATGTCAGAAAAATTATCCAACAATTCTTGAGCTTATTCAGGAAAATCATCCATCGGAGTACTTGTAAGGATAACTATGGGTTTCCTCACAACAACGAATTGCATCTCCTGTTCTTTCTTGACTTCTTTCAGAAGTTCCTTCCCACTCATGAGAAGTATGCTTGTGTTGGCTTCCTCTTTCACTTTCTTGTCCTCTATTGTCAGCAACATGTGTGTCCTACCATTCTTCTCTAAGGTGTATTTATTATTTCTCCCATCATGAATGACATTCCTGTCAAACTGCCATGGTCTTCCCAACAAAATATGGCATACATCCATGGGAATTACATCACATTGAATTTCATCTCTATATCATCCTATCTTAAATTCAACCAAGCATTGTTTAGTAACCATTAGCTGGTGTCCATTCTGCAACCATGAGACTTTATATGGCTTCGTATGTGTAGTTTTCTCCAGCTCTAATTTCTCCACCATTTATGTGGATACTAAGTTATCAGTGCTCCCACTATCGGTTATCACCTTGCATACTATGTCTTTAGTCTTGCAAGATGTTCTTAAGAGACTGTTCCTCTTCACTGGATTTTCAACGTATTCCTCTAGTTTTAAGAGAACCTTCCTCAACATCAGGGAACTTCCATCCTCTGCTCCTTTTGCTTCAACATTCCCTCTCTGTGCTTCTGAAATGTGAGCCTCACCTCCTCCTTCTTTATTTTTCCCGGGACATTCCCAAGACATGTGTCCTATCTTTCCAGAGGCATAACACCTTACTTATCATCCTCCTCTTCTTCCTCTTCCTCTAGAAGAACTTCTTCCACCACCCTGTCTTCCATGGGAAATTCCTCCTCTTTTCGAGTGACTGTGTGGTTTCTCAGTCTCATCCTTAGACTTATGTGCTCTGTCATGGGTAACTCCCTTGATTTTGTTTGGGGCTGGGATTTTACCTCTTCCTCGATGGATTTGCTTTTTGGCCAACTTCTCATCTTCCTTTAGTGCGAAATGATAAGCATACTCCACCATATTTACTGGCATCATGTTGAGCTCATCCTGGATTTCATATCTCAGGACATTTATATATCTTGAAACTTTTTTCTCATCTCTCTCTCTTTGTCCAATTCTGATGTCCATCCTATAGAACTCCATTGTGTACTCCTTAACTGTCATCCCCTTCTGTCTCAGGTTCTGCATCTTCTTGGATAGATTAATTTGATAATATTTCGGCATGAACTTAGCTTTAATCTTGGCTACCATTATGTCCCAATTCTTTGTATTTTGTTTTCCTTTGCTTCTCCTCTCATCTTGCAGTTCACCCCACCACAATGTTGCATGTCCCTTTAGCCTAGTGGTATCCTGTTTCACTCTTTTCTCTTCATCGATCTCTTAATAGTCGAAGTGTTTTTCCATGGATCTTATCCAATCCAGCAGCTCTTCAACATCTAAATTTCCTTAATACATTGGGACCTCTATCTTGACTCTGCCTCTAGTAAGAATTATTAAGAAACATCCTCTCCTGCAGCTTCTTCGGTGGAATTCTCTCCCACAACTTCTTCTCTCTCTGCATTGCTGACGTCTCCAGCATCAAGTTCTCCTCTCTGTGTTGCCTCCATCGCCTCTAATCTTGCACAAAGTTCTCGCATCTCCCTTTATATAGCCCGATTGGCCAAAGGTGGTTCCACTCGTCTCCTCAGTGGCATTGTGTCAACTATCTCTCACACAAAGTACAACTTCGATTTATTTTGTCTCCTTTATCTCCTTTGCCTACTATCTGCAAGAAAATTTTCATTTTTGATACCACTTGGTGCAAACCCCCTACCTTGACAGGGTTCACCGACCTCCCGGTCTCGGATCNNNCCTTGACAGGGTGCACCGACCTCCCGGTCTCGGATCTGCACAAAACTGAGCTAGATTATCTCTTTCAATTCCCTGTTGGAATATCCACAACCAATATCCACAGGTCCAAACATGAAAATCATCCTGCACACACAAGAACCAGATGTGATCTTCTCCTCCACACGACTATCGATTGTGACTGCAGGCCTTACCTAAAGGATTTTCATGATTTCGCGTGTCGAGTCTTTGCATGTGAGTCACCCTGACTCTCTCAACCTTCAAAATTTTGACAGGGGCCTAGCACTTGCTAGCTCCGCCCTTGTCCTCTTTCCATATGACCCCTCGCTATGACCTGGGGCCAAACCTATGAGCGCGTCGTAATTTCACGTATCAGGAACTCTCGATGTGATTCACCTTCATTCTCCCAAGGTATGAACTCACGATGCTTCAGATCTAATAGCCTAGATCCTTTCTCGATCCAATGGCTCAGATCAAATCATGCTCACTCCCGACTCTCAAAATGTCGATATTTTGGAGCACCAAATCAACGTCTTGCGCTCCTCTAGATCTGACGGCCACTATCAAGTCACGAAATCAGGCCTCGAAAATTCCTAGAATTATACCCTTTGACTTATCTAATGTGTGAGTTAGTTAAATGTTGATCGTTCGCCACACGTCCCTTCCGATGGATGGTCCCTATGATTTTGAAACTTGGGAATTCCTTGGACAATCAATGGTCCATATTCTCTCCTTTGATCAACTGCTGCAATCAAATCAAGAACTTGGATTTCATGAGTTCTCATGACCTTTACCTCTGGCTATCTCAAACTTCCAATCAACGAAATTATGATATCTCGCCACGTGTCCTCCTTAACAATGGAAAAATCTGATGATTTCGGAATTTCGTAACCCCGCTCCCTCTATGTACTTTCAAAGATTATTGTTAGTGCACTTTACCTTGATTAGGTGGCTATGATTACTTTGTGCACAGACCGAATGGCTGAGATATTTCCTTCTATGCGCTTGCTCCTCGTTGCCTGGACGCTAATCAGATGGTACACATCTTTCCTTCTGAGCTGAAACTTTATTTAGACTTAGAATATTTTTGAAAGATTCAAAGGCTTCAACCTTTACCCTTTCGGCAAGTCTGTTTCTTGGATCTCTTCCACAACTTATGAAAATCGTTGTTCCTCCTGAGATTGATCTCATGAAGACTTCAACTTCCCGTGCACTCCTTGCATTTCAAGGATTTCAATAACTCAAATACAAAGGATTCCTCGAAGAGAAATTCCTCTCGCCCTCTTGGCATTCTCCTTTTTTGGTTTTTCGACTTCTTACAAAGTCCCTTCGACACTTAGTTGAATCTGGGATTTATGCACTCCTTGCACTAGATCTCTACTCAAGGTCTGAATTCTTGAAGACAACTGTGCACACCTTGCATCAGTCTCTTTGCACTCCTTGAGAAGGGAAAGTTTCATGCTATCTCTTTTGAGCTTCAGAACCGAGACAGATCCCATCAACACACTACTTGTGTTCTGTGTGCACACCTTGAACCACTCGATAGAAGAGAAACAATTGAAACTTATCCTAACATTCACAGTTCCATCTAATCATAACGAAATTCATCCATTCATTCATGAAACACAATAATAGGGATTTGCAAACAATGTCCACACCATGCATTGGGTCAATTTTCCTCTGTTATATTCAAAAGTGAAAATGGCTACAACTATAATCAAAACAAAAAATGAAAACTCAGAAATCTCCTACTACTTGCAGCTAGCCTCATTTGGGCATACAAAACCTCTATTTATCTCAAAGGGTTCTGAGGGTTCCCCCAGACTACTTGTGTACTCCCAAAACCTAACATAATGACTATCTTAGATGAATCACATTCCAGAGCAGGAGTGGAAACTCCCACTTCACTCATAATCATTCAAGCATGCTTCAGAAGATTTTTTGGCGTTGAGTTCAGGCGTGCTTCAAAAATATCTACCGTAACTACCAGAGTTGATATTCTGAAAATATTCCCAGGCGCTGAGTGGTCCTGATCCACGTGCTTGCCAACGATGCTCCTGCATCAGGTCGATAGGCGAGCATGCGGCAACTTACTAAAGACCAAATGAAATCCAATTGGTCTTCAACTAGTATCTAACTTGGTAGTTGACAATAACAGAATCCTAAGATTCACGAGATTTGTAGCCAATAATATCTATGGTTCTATAACCATTTTTGGGTACCTTTTCTTTAGGGTTTTTCCTACTTTAAATCCTATAAAGAAGGTGTGTTGTAATGTTGTAAAATCTAATCAATAGATGGTGAATGTCTAATTTCCAAGAATAAATAATCGTAGAGGTTTTTTGTCATGTAGATGTAAGCCAAATTGGATACAAGGTTGTTCTTGTGTAAAGAAAGAGGGTATGATGTTGATTTTGTCTTAGGTGTGGACCAAGGTTAGACATGTAACATTTTATTCTAAATGAATAAGACAACAAGAGAGGAGAAATCTCAATGAATGTCGGTTTTCCCGGTTTTGGTTTCTAGGGTAAAATCTTTATGTACTATGTGTTTTCTTTGTCATTTACTTTCTTGATTAAATATTTCTTCCTCTCTTATGCTAGGTTTAGCATAGAAGTGTTCCTCATTTCCTAACATATATTCAAGGGTATAGCTAACCATGAGGGGTCGTGGAAAATGGGGTTATTCATCAAATGTGATATATCAAGAAAGTATATCATTTCCAAGAAAGGAAACGACATATGAGCAAAGGAATATTGGGACAAGGATGGACCTTGAGAACTAGATGAACCTTTAGCTCCCTCGACATTGGTGTTTCTGGATGGATTTGGGGTTCCAAAAGGGTGAGTGCCCCTAAGTATGGACGCACTCCTAGGATTGTGAATGCTCATAGGAATAGACATACCCCCAAAAGGATTTCTCCCAGGGAAAGACATAGACCCTAAATTAAAACCACCTACAAAAACTATCTCCGGGGAAAAATCCCCTAGTACTAGATGTATGGATAAATGGATAACCATACAAATGCACAAAATCCCCCCCCGAGAGGGTGTGCTCCCATGAACAGTTATATACATGGAAGGAATAGAGCTTCTAAGAAAAGGTGTGACACCCTTATTGGGTGATAACCTAAGACAAAATTGACATCATACCCTTATTGGGTTGCTCATAGAAATGGTAGAGGTGGAAGGAATTTCACTCCCAATACTAAAAACAAGGTTTATCCCCCCACTAGAATCATATATAGACATGGGCATTGAAACATATGGGATGGGTGTAGGAATGCTTGTGATACTTATGGAAGTAAAGGAGGACACAAATAACATCTTCCAAATAGAGGGAACTATGAAAATGATTACGAATGGTGTAGTTCCAATGGCACTAAGAGATGACAAGGTGTACATCACTAGGATGTCCCCTATCATGTTCTTCTCTAAACATGATGACTCAGGGACACTAGAAGAAACGCTTGGGCCTGACATGATGTAATTATCGTTGAACAAAGAAAAGGGGTAAACTAAATATTTCCCTCACCTGGAAAAGTATGGGGTTGTTTGGATTAGTCCAAGGTGGGTTAAAATGAGGTGGATGACTCTTTTCGACCACTTTGACTTCAAATCCCACACTCTCTTATTTTTTTTTATGCTCTTTGAATTGTAGGTCACCTATTTCACGTTTTTTAAGAGATGTTTGTACCTCTGTGATGGTTACAAGTCCACATTGTCAATGGAACTAACAATGTGCTTTTTCATCCATGGTGAATAATATGTGTCAAAAGTTTAGAAAAAATCAACCTCGGAACAACTAAGATTTGCACCAAAGAGGACACCAATAACAAATCTAAGTTAAACGACAATAAAACCAATGGATCAGGGGCCTTTCAAAAACCAACCCTCTCGGGGAGATGAAGTCCCCAAAATAGTGGCTAGAAAAGGTGTGAAGAATAGTTATGATAATCTATGTGAAGCATTCCTTACTGGTGCAAGTACCCTTTATTAAGGAGGGAACCCTCCAGGGAAACTAAAACCATGATTGAATGTCTATCCCTAGTACCACAAGTATGTCCCACCTATAGTCACCTATGTAGAAACCTAGGAGTGGCCACTATGGTTACCAATTCATAATCAATGAGCAGGTGGAAATTCATAGATCCAACCACACATAAGGGTAGGGTAAATAATATTGAAGCTTCTAAAGTGATACCTCATAGAGAGGTATGGGAACTAATGAAACCCCCGTATACATAGAAGATGAAGAAGTATTACGAACACCAAGACAGGTAGAGAGGGATAATCCCCCTACTTTCCCTAATTCAACCTTGTTATTGACTCCTATGTTAGTGGAGCTTCTAGACACACTGGTTATGAAAATGGATTTGGTCTCTCTTTAGTGACTCTAGGTTTCATTTTGTGGCCTTGGAGAGTTAACTCTCCAATCTTATTCCAAGGCCCTAAGTCTTATGATAACGTTCGTGTGATATCAAGAAAAAGATTCTAATTATTTTTAGATTTTGTGTTCTTTTTATTATGGTTGTTTTTAATTTAGGGGGAAATGGATGAAAATTTTAGTGATGTTATGACTCTTTACAAAACAAACCAATGCAAAGATACCAATGCAAGTTGTTCAATTCAATGAATTCTAGATATGGGAGGGAAAGAGGCCTTTTCCTTTTCAAGTTTTACACTCAAGAACATCACAATCACAAAGCAACCATGAAATACAAACAAATCAACTAAACAAGATCCTTAAGCCAAGCACAATAATGAATCTTGTTTTTCAAATGCTGAAAAGATTTTATGCATGAAAGTTTTTTATTTTTTTTTGATCAAGATGAAAATTTTTCTTAAACTAATGAGTAAAATAAATATGCAAACTAGAAATGATCCAGGTGGATATTGGTGGCCACCCACCTTTTCCGACTGGCTCAAAACAATTTTCTGGCAATTTTGGCAATTTACTATTTTTAGCATGTTTTAACTTCCGAGGCCATTTTGAGGGCCTAAATGAAGGTTTTTCGGGATTGTCAAAAATCAATGATATCCTAAGGCATAATTGATTCCCAAAAATGAATCTCCTTAGTGATACCTTTCCAATGGGCTATCATATGCCTAAAATGGAGATCGTATGCAAAAGTTACGACCCCAGGAAGTTAATGTACTAACTTACCCAAACGGGGCCCACGTGACTTTTGGCGCTTCATCTCTTAGGGTTAGGTTTTTGGATGTCTAAGGTTTTTGGCATTCCTATTTATTGTAAAAATGATTTCAGAGCCTCATTGTAATCATCTTCTTGCGAATGCGAGTAGCTGTCACATCTCTTCTCAGAGATAAGCTGCCACCATTCTAGCGAGTCTTTCACTTTGTATTTTTATAGTCTCGGTACATTTATTTCATTAATAGAAATCATGTATTACTGTATATCCATGTTTATGGTTGCATCTCTAATACATTTTTATTATAATATTGAATATCTGTGATATCTCTGTGCATTTATTTATTATATCTCCGCTCTCATTTCATGCCGAAAATAATCTCGATCAGTGGTATCAGAGCAGGCTGCTCTTGATTGTTTTTAGTGCATGTCCCTGAAAAGGTATGAGTATAGAAATTTGGGCCTCGAGCTTTTCTCTCTTGAGGAAAATCGCTCTCACACACCCAAGAAACCCTCAATGGTGGAAGAAAAGAAAAACGACAAAGCAGACGATTCTATCAGTCTGTTGCTTGAGCAAGCTCTCATGCGACAGAGGGACAAAACGACGGAGAATTTTTCCCACATCCTTCAACGCCTTCCAATAGAAATAGGTGCATCTTCATCAAGTGGCCACTTTGGAGGCACCTTGCCTTTCAAGGTACAAGTTAATTTTGATATTCCTATATTTGAAGGACAGATAGATGCAAAATCCCTAGATAAATGGTTAAACCTGCTAGAAGGTTATTTCTCTGTTTAGAATTTTTCCAACAGAGAAAAGATCACATTCACACTCCTTAAATATCTCCCCCATGTCAAACATTGGTGGGAAACTTACTGGGAGTAGAGTTCCACAGAGGAGACTAGAATATATGGGGCCAAGCCCACTTGGGAATTTTTTGTGGATGCGGTAAAGGAACAGTATTACCATGTTGGAAACTATGAGGACCAGTACATGAGATGGACCACACTACGGCAAGATAGGGGCCAAGTAGTTCCAGAGTTCACCAATACCTTCCATACCTTGCACACCAAGCTGGGTATCAAAGACTCCAAGCGACATTTGGTTCAGAAATACCGTGGGGCTTTACACAGATACATCTAGACTGAAATGGATTTTCTAAAGATCTCATCACTCGGTGTTGCTTATCGATATGCTATTAAAATAGAGAATAAATTTAAGCACCAGAACAAATGAAAGTTTGGGTATGCAAATCCGCAACAACCAAAGTATGACAAAAACGACCCTAACAAACAGTCTCTCAAAAACCAGTGCAAGACATGGGAAAAGAAGGGTCACAGGAAGACAAAGAAGGACACTGAAAAATGGTGCGATTTCCAAAAAATCCCCTGGCACAACACCGATGAATGTCGCTCAAAATAGTCATTGGTGGCCGAGATCAAATACAAGGAGCCGAACCCTGATTCAAAATCTGATTCTGAAAATAATGGTAAAGGACACATCATTGACGTGGACCCCACTGCTATTGTCGCGACCACACCAATTCAACCAGAAGAACCAACAGATCCTGAAGAGGGGGAGTGCCTTTTTCATTCATGGATGTGGGTGAAGGGGACCCCGCTTCATTTTATTATTGATAGCAGAATCCAGAAGAACCTCATCTCAACAAAGGTCGTCAAATAGTTGGGATTGTCAACAACACCACATCCGCAACCACACAACATCAGGTGGCTTCACCAAGGACGAGATCTTTGTGTCATCCAACAATGTCGATTGTCATACAATATCCAAGCCTTCAAGGATGAGGTATTATGTGATGTTTCCCCACTGTATGTATGTGATGTTTTCTTGGGCCAGTCGTATATGTGGAAGAACCATGCTATTTATGAGTCTCAACCCTACAGTATCATTGTTTCTCTGGGGGGTCATCTCTACAGAATACCAGAGGTAGTTCCAACTACTATTCCACCTAAAAGGTGTCACAAGGTAGTATCTCATACTGCAAAATTTAGCTTCTTCACAATCTATTCAAAAGGAGAATAGAAGGACACTGCAACCACTACAGCCTTGCCGCAAGCACCTTCTATCCAACAGAAGAAGGTCGACAAGGCTGCAGAAAAGTGAAAATATTCCTTCTTCACACCGTCCTCTCATGTATCTCAACTTGTTGAACAGCCTCAGCCTCAACAGGTTCGTGACAGACTTCCACAAACTGAGCAGCGCGACGTCTCCAGCAAGGCAAGCAAAAAACGCTTTTCCCTCTCCCCCGGGAACTCAATGCAATGGAGACCATTTCTTCCTAATAAGGGAGGATTGTTCCAAGTGGATATCGGTGGCCACCCACCTTTTCCAACTGGCTCAAAACAGTTTTCTGGCAATTTTCACAATTTAGTATTTTTAGCAGGTTTTAACTTCTAGGGCCATTTTGAGGGCCTAAATGAAGGTTTTTTGGGATATTCCCAACTCAATGATAGCCTAAGGCATAATTGATTCCCCAAAATAATATCCTTGACGATACCTTTCCAATGGGCTATCATACACCTAAAACGGAGATCGTATGCAAAAGTTACGACCCCGGGAAGTTAATGTACTAACTTACCCAAACGGGGCCCATATGACTTTTGGCACTTCATCTCCTAGGGTTACGTTTTTGGATGTATAGGGTTTTGGGAATTCCTGTTTATTGTAAAAAGGCCTTCAAAGCCTCATTGTAATCATGTTCTTTTGAATGTGAGTAGCTGTCACATCTCTTCTCAGAG
>CBVK0100822280.1:0-16263 GCA_900067695.1 Picea abies
GTTAATTAAGTAGAACTAGTTAATTTTCTTTGAAAGAAAACTTATAATTTTCCAATTGTTTGCAGTATTTTGTCAATACATGATGATGCGAAAAGGGAAGATGAAGTAGCATAAGGTTAAAAAAAATCCAACTTGACATTTTTCTCAAACAAGACAGGAGAGACAGGAGATACCAACAACCTAGAATGGAGCCAATTATACAAATTCATTGAGGAAGGTGACTTCATAGATGAATATGAATCAGATGTTGAGGACCTGGTTGACACTAAGAGGTCTGATATTCATAATATTGATACTATACCAACCATAGTGACCTACTATGACATGGTACAATGGATAATATATCACACTGATATTTCTACATGCACAATTGTCAATCCCTCTCACCAGATTGTTGGTTCTTTTAGACCACATGATATTGCCAATAAGTATAAGTTAAGTCTACCCACAACCAGTCTACATGATCATTTTATTAAAAATATTATTCAAAAAGAAGTTGAAAAGGAGGAATTTCAAATGGTTGATTTAATTAGAGAATGGTGGAATGACCCTAATTCTTTCAAAATTATAGGAGACAAGATTTATCTTGTCCCAAGATTAAAGAAAACCCCTATGTTGGTTGACATCATGCTTTCTTGCCTATATGGTGAAACAAATTCCTCTAAATTTAAGTTGGGTTGGGTACCTCTTATCCATCAGGTTCTCACAATAAATGTTTTTAATTGGGCACATATCCTCTCTACTAACACCAAACAAGAGGTTCAAAAATATCAAGAGGCACCTCCAGGACACTGCACATGATTTTTCATGTCTATTTATTTGATCGATGTTGCTCGTGTAGTTACCCATTTTCCCCTTTTATCTTGGAACTAGTCTCCCTATGAAGAATAAATCCATTTGTACTTCTCTAAAATGTGGGAAATCAATTGCAATAATTTTTTCTATGACATATGCAATTTCTTCATGATTCCTCTGCATTTGCTTTTAAAAAATCAGCTAGTTTCTAGATTTACTCAAGTGGCCAAGGGTACTATCAAAGAGATTTCTGAAGGGTCTCATACATTATAATATATGGGTGTGAAGGATCTCCCCAAATTTTACCGAGATATGTACCAAATAGACTAGCTCTGAGAGAAATTGCATACCAACCTGTTAATGCCAATATTGTTTCATCCTTTTCAAGAAGTCAACAAAAGAAATGGCCTTCATTCCCAATTTCACTAGGATTTTTTACTTTATTAAATAAAAAACATGCTCATAAGGAGGTGGATCAATTGGAAGGAATTTTGTTGGCTTAAAGAAATGCCAAAAAGCATGATCCAATAGAGGTTGTTAAAAAACATTATGTTGTGGTGACAAATAAAGCATACACCCATGAAGATGACCCATTTGAAATTTTTTTTAAGAGAGCCACAAGTTTTCATGAAGTGTCTCAGAGAATTTATGCAATAAGATATAGCTCCAGAATCAAAGAATTTATAGATTGACATTCCAAGAGGAAAATGTTTTTTCTTGAAGTAAAAGAATGAAAAACAGGGTATTGAAAAAACAAATGTTGATGAAGAAGAGGATGAGCAATCCAAATTTGAAACATAACATCAATATAATGTTTCCACATATGGTACACATCTAGAAAAAAAAAATCAACAAGGCAAGTCCACAGAAGGAGAAGAAAATAACGAAACAAACACTTCTGAGAAAACCCCTTAGGTAAATGTAAAGCTCAGTACCAACCCACGTACTGAAAATGTACACTCAATAGTTGTTCCTATTGTTCTCTCTATCGATACTACCCTTGTAACTTCCATTCCAGGAATAATAGTTCCAATTTCTCTTGATCTTGATAGCCTTCAACCTATCCAATAATTTGTTATATCATTGGATAGTTAGACCAACGATGATAATAAAAAGAAGATTTTCAAGAGAATGATTAAAAAGAGAAAGAATTCTCACCATGAGGAGGTTACACATGAAATAGACTAGCTCTAGGATGTTGCATGTTTAAATGATGGATAATTTTCAGAGGAAATTGTTGATGCCTTAGGGAAATTTTCTAGTGAAAACAAATGGCCTATAAGTAAACTTTCTACTCAATTAAAAAGGGAAAATAAAAGGGTGGAATAGAGACATGAGCATTTTCATTCACAGGAATCCATTTGGCCACAGAAACATGAATCCTATTTGAAGGATCTCTCAGAAGAAAACAAAATCTCTTTGAATACCATTGTATTGTTAACAACTAAAATAAATGAAATCAAAGTTGAACATAATAGAAAAGTCACTATTTTCCTTAAGGAGAAAGATAAATTGAGCAAGAGTCATGATAATCAAGTGGATAATTTAGTTTCCCAACTCAATGAAGTGAAAAACTAAATGAAGAATTCATAGATATTAAAGGAATAATATTTTGATTTAAATAGAAAATTGTCCTCTTTACGGGAATTATTTCATGCCGAATGATATGAAATCAAGCATAAACATGAAAACATACTAAAATTTACTACTCAGTCTCAAACACAGTTGGAAAAACAAAAGGAAGCACGAAGTTCATTTTATATTATTAAAGCATGGGAAGCATCAAGGACCAGTTTTCCTACAAGATACTCTAGGTGGGTTAAAGAAGAAAAAATACACATATAGGATTCTGTTAAATTTTTAATCACAACTAACTAATCAATCATAATGGATCTAATAACTATTGTTGAAACAAATAACTCTTGCATGCAATGGAAAATAATGAGAAAAAAATCACACGCAGTACGCAAAATTACCACTCTTCAAGATAAGTTCTTCATCAATAACATCATAACTTACAAGAGATCCCCTCACAAGGATAATGGATCTGAGAAAAACTAAAACCATAATCCAAGTCTCAAACCTAAACCACAGTGCCTCGATCAATGTGCTACTAAAACTATGAGTTTGTTGAAACTTGCGCGGATGAAATTTAGCTGTTGAAACTCTGTGCTACTGAAACTCTGTTGTTGCACTATTGAAACTTTGACATTGCCCATATGGATCTATACAGATATTTTGTTGCAATAAATTTGACCTCCTCATCTAGTGTGCAACCTGATGCAATGGATATGGACTGCACTCACATGTGCGACTCAGTTGTATGGATCTACTATCAGAATGTGTGCACTCTACCTTGGGATGCATGCAACATGTTTTGTCTTCTCACCAAGATGAAAAATTGACTCTAATTTTTCTTCTCTTCTCTCATGTGACTTGTGAAATGAAAAATGAATGTGTCTTTTCCTTTACCCATCATGTCTTTTGTCTTGGGTGACTTAAATAATATCAATGGTCAAGATTAGATCATGAGATCAATGGTTCTCATTTAATTAAATCATTAAGTGACTTTTTTCCTAAGGCACTTCATTAATTAAAAGTCACTTTAAAAAAGGACATTCACTTAACTAATTAATTAATAAAGTGAATCACTAGGAAAAGTTGTGGATACATTTAATGATGATTTCCACAAGTAGACACCCTTTAAAAAATACATGTCTAAGCTACAAATACTAACAATCCATCCTAGTGAGGAAGGTATTCTCCACTCCAAGATTGTCCTGAAATGGAACAAATTTTCCCTTTACCAAGGGCTTGGTAAAAATGTCTGCCAACTGCTCATCTGTAAGAATATACTGAAGTTGAAAGTCTCCCTTCTACACTTTTTCCCTGATGAAATGGTACTTGATCTCAATATTCTTACAACTGTCATGAAACACTATATTCTTCGATATTTTGATGCAACCATGGTTATCACAGTGGATCATTGTCAGCTCAAGCTCATGACCAAACAATCCTATGAGTATCTTGTGAAGCTAGATGGCTTCACAAATATCTAAATGGGATTCCATGTACTCTTCCTTTTCTAAACTCAGTGCTATTGAAGTCTACTTCCTGCTAAACCAAGAAATAACTACTAACCCCAAACTAAAGCAACACCCTAATGTTCTCTTCTAATCTGTATCATTTCCTGCCTAATCTAAATTAGAGTACCCTTGGAGCATCACTCCATATCCACCAAGGTAATGCAAACCATATCCCATTACCATATCCAATTGTTCCCTACAAATATCTGAGCACCTACTTTGTTTCCACCCAGTGAACCTCCCTCAACTCCACCATGAACTGGCTCAAGTTGTTGACAACAAATTAGATGTCTAATTGAGTATTGACCAGATACATCAAAAAACCAATCGAATTCTTGTATAGTCTAGGATTTGCCAACTCTGAAACTAAAGAATCAATCTTCTTCGGTTCGGTCAGCATAGGAGTGGCCATCAGTCTGCTATCATGCATCATGAATCTCTTTATGATCTCTAACACATACTTCCCCTGTCTAAGGAAGATCTCGTTGGATCATTTCCAAAACTCAAATCTTATAAAATAGTGCATCGGTCTGATGTCCTTCATCTCAAATTCTAATGAAAGATATGACTTGCAACTTGCAATGAGACTCTTAGCACCTGTCAGAATGAGGTTGACCACATAAAACACCAATATGAGGATATCATATCCAACCAACAAGAAGTATAGTTTGGGATATGCCTCACTCTTGATGAAGCTCATGTCCTACATATATGTTTTGATCCTAGAGTACCAAGCCCTGGGTGCATGTTTGAGTCCATATAAGGATTTGTTAATCCTACAAACATATGTCTCCCTACCATGGAATTCATACCCATGTGGTTTCTAAATGTACACCTCTTCCTCAATTATTTCATTGAGGAAGGAATTATTCACATCCATCTAATGAATTCTCTAACCCATCTCAGAAGCTATAGAGATAATTTATCATATAGAGGAGTATCTAACTACATGATAAAAATTCTCCTTTTAGTCTACTCCCTCTCTCTGAGAAACACCATGAGCCACAAATATGACCTTGTACTTCTCCACACTACCATATGGTGAATGCTTTACCTTATAAATCCACTTGGAAGTCACAACTGACATCCCCTATGGTCTCGGCACAATCTCCCATAAATCATTGTGCATGATGCAGTTGTGTTCTTCCACCATGTCATCTCACCATACCTGTTGGTTGGTGGCTTCCTCATAACTGGAAGGCTCTGAGTCTATGATGTTGGTCATCAAATCCATATACTACAGAAACTTCCATGGAGGTATACTCTCTCTGAAGGTGGACCTAGGAGGATCAACATGCTCCTGAGCATCCTGTAAGGTTTGCTCAAACCACCTGGGTATCCTCACTTAAGTCGAGGGATATGAATTCTCATCCACCTCCATCGGAGACTGTCTCTCTGAACTGGAAGTATTTTCTCTCAACTCTGTGTTTGGAACCATCTCTTATGATCCCTCTACATCCACTAGTAGGTCATGATATTTCCTAGATTCCAAGTTCTCCTCAAACTTAACATATTGGCTCACCACTTTCTTGCGTTGATCTAGAAAGAATATCCTGTAGGACTTCAAATCATAGTTGTACCCCACCAAAATGCCCCTCTATCCTAAGGGTTGCAATTTTTTCCTCTTCTCCACAAGAATTTGGATGTAGACTGGAAAACCAAATATCATGAGATATCCTATCTCATGTCTGCTACCTATGGATACCTCCTTCAGACTCTTCCCCTCCAGTATCCAATGTGGACTCTTGTTCTATAAATACACAACATTGTTGCAGGCCTTTTCCCACATATACATAGGAAAAATTTGGTCATGCAACATGGCATTCACCACACTAATTATGGACATTTTCTTCCTCTCTGCAACCCCATTCTATTGAGGGTTGTAGGCCATTGTATTCTCCCTCTTGATCCCTACCTCCTTGAAGAAATCAAGGAACTTTGTAGAGGTGTACTCAACCCCATTATTTTTCCTCAAAGTCTTGATCTTCCTTCCTGTCATGTTCTCAACCTGATATTTGAAAGCTTAGAAGTGACTGAAGACCTCATCCTTGGTCTTCATGAATTAGATCCAGGACTTCCTGCAGAATTCATCAATGAAGGTAACATAGTAGGATGTTCCCTTCACTGAAGCTACTGACGTTGGCCCCCAAACGTTTGAATGGATTAGATCCAAGATTCCCTTTGATCGAGTCTCGCTCTAGGAAAGGCTACCTTGACATTCTTACCAAGTGCGCAACCTTTTGTTGATGTTTGAATATGTCAAGAACGAAATGGAAAACTCACGAGTATTTGAATCCCCCTACATTTTTTAAGAGGTGGTACTCCGCTTTGGATTATAATTTTCTTTGAATATGTTATATCCAAAACAATATAGGAAACTTGTCAAATTATTGAATCTGACTCTTTACGTCTCAATAAAAATTTAAAATATTGAAAGCAATATATATATATATATATATATATATATATATATATATATATATATATATATATATATATATATATATATATATATATATAAGGAGAATTCCTGAGAAATGGACTCGGAACCTCAAAAATCACACAATATAGAAAGTAATAGAATCCTCACATCCATCATAGTTTAATAAAAAATATGATCACATTCAAATAAAGTAAATGGTCAAATGGAACAAGAGAACTTTGAAAGAGTACTACTTATTAATATCAAAAGAATATTTTGATAGATTGACTTCAAATATTCTATACTCAAAACTCAGAGTTATAAAATACAATCAAAACCGATCATGACTTAATTCTCTGGGATTTCTCAAAAATGATAATGTATGTTACAGTACTTGAAATTTAAAGGCATTTGTCCATAAATGGATTGGGATTGGGGCTCCCTTGGACCATAAAATTATATTTACAAGAAATATGATGAAGAGAAGAGCATCGAGTGGAGCATGAGCAACAGGATCTGGAAAGAAGACATGGAGGAAGTTATCAAAATTTGGTTACACTTTTCCAATGAAAGAATAAATATAATTGTATGAAATCTGATAAAGAAGAAGGTATGCACTCAATATGGACTTAATGTAATGGTATCTCTCCCTTTCACTTGTTTGTTTATGCACCTTTTACATATTTTATTGTTGTGGTTATATGGCCGGTTGTAACTGTTTCCATTGGAAATTCAACAATCTTGGTTATAACTTTGTTTATCCATTCTTGAATATAATCCCTTAATGGGGCAACAATTACTTCTTTTTTTACTTTGATACTTAGAAATTCACTCTCAATTTCCCTATGGTCAATAGATAAATTTTTCAATATAGTCTCATTGTCCTCATTTTTATTTGTATACTCAACAAGACAATTATCAATGTCATCATAAGTGTACTCAACCATACTATCAAATTTTTTGGCCAATGAATTCTTCATATTTTCAACTTGCTCTTCAAATTGCTCTCTGCTCATGATCATTGAATTTTAGATTAAGTTTGGATATGAAACCTCAATAGTGGAACCTATGATATCCAAACCAATAATCTTTGAGTATTCCTTAGTCTTTTTCCATGATGGTTCTTTTAATTCAGTTAACAACCCTTTTAATGTATTGATTCTTTCAATCCAACATGCCTTTAATTTTTTTATATGGTTCTGGGAGGAAAAATATTCTTGTTTTCTTATATGGTTCATCATTCCTAAGAATTTCTCTACAAACATAGAGACTCTATATGTGAAGAATCCTTCATCCTTCTTCAAATCTGCATTCAAATATTCTTAGTATTTTGAATTCTAAGCACAAGAGTAGAAAACATTTTCGCCAAGTCCCATAAATATAAAATGAGCAACATTTTTTTCTTTATGTTCTTTTCAGGGAAGTGTTGAGTAGCAATGATTAAGCTTGAAATTATTTTTACTCTTAGATTGGATTCTTGAGCTCCTTGAATAGTTATGTCAGGTTGTAACATAATGACTGGGGTAGCTAACATAGGTGGGGGCATGAGGGTTGCCTCCAATTCCTTGACTCTCTCTTTAATTCTTAGATTTTCCTCTTCCATATTGACTATTGAAAAATCCAATGCATCCCCTGTGATTCTATGAATTGAAGATAGTTTTAACAACAACATGATTTTAGTATCAATGATGGACCATAATTTCCCTTTCTTTTTCTTCGAGATTCTTTCAAAGCTCAATTTCTTTGAATTCATATCAAATAAAACATTATGCACATAAAAGGTTCTTCATTAGAGAAGAATTAATCTTGAACAACTAATTGAGTTGACTATACATTATCTTGGGTGTGTTCGTCATCATCGAGAAACTAGATATTTTCATTATCCACATCTAAGTCCATATTGTCAAGAAAAATATCATCCTCGGGTACATTTTTTTTTTCTTCCTCTTGCTGAGAATTACCCCTTTTTATTTTGACTTGTAATTTATGAGGGTTTTCTAGACTTCCTTGAGGAGGATTCCTTTTCCATCATCACTAGAATTGTTACTTGGGGGTTTTCTTGGTTGGGTCATTGTAGAATGAGGATTCACCTTAGGAAAATTACTTATGTGAGAAACAACAAGTGAATAAGAATTTATTTTATTTGAGGGTTTCCCTCTTTTCTTGTGACCTTCAGTAATACTCACAATGGTTTCTATGTCACCAAAATATTTATTAATTTCCTGCATGAAGGGTTCATGACTATCACCCTCCTCTTCTCCAAATATGAGAGTATTGATCATTGTTGGGCTGAGCCCAACTGCTACCATGTGATTATAAAAAGGTTATTAGGGTCAAACCCTTTGATCTCTTATGCAAACTTCAAATTAAACTGGTTAAAGTAAGAGGCATATTCATCAATTTTGGGAATTTCTCTTAAGATAATTTCACCCACTTTCAAGGGCATGTAAATGAACTAAATTTTTCATTTTCTCATAGAAAGAATGAAACCAAAACTTATAATGCCTCACCAATTCTATGATAAACAATTTATCAGGCACATAATAGGGGAGGTATATAGGCTTTTCATGAGAACATAAAATCCTAATGATGTTGTAGTTATCCATTTTCTCCATAATTTCCTTTTTATCCAAAAATCTTAATGCTTCAAATGAAAGCCTGGAAGTATCCTCCCCCAAAAGTAATTTCTTAAATTTAGAGACAAAATCATTCTACAATTCATAAAAAAAATGGATAATGTTATGCCTCTAAAGAGCTTGATAACACATAGTCACATGGTCAATTTTTAAATTTACCCTTTTTCCAACACCCAGACCTTTAAAAAAAGGACAATGCATGATAGAAAACACCAGATATGATGCCATATAAAACTTTTTCTCACTTATGAAATTCATCAATTGTGTAGAAATTTCATTTGATATGATCTTTTCCCAATAAAAAACAACATCTTCATGAACTGTAAAATATAAAATATACAGGGCTAGCCGGGGAATAGTTGATGTAGAATCCTGACCTGTAAATCTAGTAAACAACCAAGAAATTTATCGATAGGGATATTTTAAGAACTAACCTAGATTATAGATAGGTCTTCTGACATCGTAGTAGGGTCTTGTAGATATTCTTGCAAGAGATCGATTCCATTATTTTTCCCTCTCGGAAAATTGATGGCATCTCCTCCTTTGTACATTAGGTTCGACTCTAGTAGATTTAACATTTTCTTGAATATTTAAGGTCTTAATGAAACAAGGGAGTCTCTTTGTAGAGGAATGGTTCTTCTATTCTGGACACTTTTTTCAATGCACCAGGTAACGATATCTTTGTATTTGAAAACCTCAGGGACACAACCAGTGAGAGTTATTCTTGATGTCCAAACTTTGTTACTATTTTTGTTTGGAAGTGTTGAATAATACAAATATTCCCTCGACCAGTGATAATTGGGATCCTTTCTGGTGAGTAGATTTAAGGTATCCTCACAAAAATGTTGTCTTCTTTCAACCATATTCAGGAGGTTGAAAAACCTCTCTATAACGCCACCCATAACAATAGAATAATTGTTTACATTAAATGTTTGATTGATAACATTAACTTGAAATAAACAATATTTTCCTCGATTGAAACATCATTAATAACAATCTTTTCATAATTTAATTTGGCAGTTGAGTTCATAGAATTAGAATTTAAATTGAATTGAGAAATGTGAAGAGGAAGGACATGTCACGGTGGGGTGGCAGAGTGGGAAATTTCAAATGAGAATGTGAGTTCGTGATTTTGTCGCGATAGAAAAATGTCTAAGTATGGATGCTTGTTGGATAGTCTTGTGAGGATGAGAGATACAAAGAAATGAAAATATGAGTCTGCAAGTCCACACATCTGTGAAATGGAAAATAAACTAAGTGTTGGGAAGAGTTCAAGAGATAAAAGTGATATATCATGAGTCCACGAGTTTTACAACCCTCAAATGAAAAAATAAACTAAGTATGGAAAAGGTGTAAGTCACGAAGGTAGGATATGGTGGTAAAAAATAAGGGAGGAAACCATACTTAGGGAAAAATACAAGTGCAAAATAATAAAAAGAAGGAAGAAGTTACAAGGTTCAATTCCTTTTCACATCCCCTATCTATCCAGACTGAATTCTGGAAGCCAAGTGACCATATTCCTCAGTAACGGTATATCTCTATGATGTATATAACCCATTCTCCTATGCCACAAATCACACAATATCTCACTAATGTTCAACAATGCCTGCACAGGATGGCCATGAAGTTTATAAAGGTTCCAATCCGAGAATCCAATCCTCACATAAGTGTTTGGACTAGCTCCCTCTAAGCGAATGAAGATCTTACCCCTCTAGAAGTTAACCTCATAAACTGTTTCCTCCATAGATGATATGGACAATAGGTTCTTCTCCAGACTAGTTACATATAGTACCTCATGTGCATCAAAGGATCCTCCTAACTCAAGTTGGAACTGCATTGTCCCTTGACCCTGTACTAGATACTTGGTCTCATCACCAAGTTATATGTAGATGTCTTATCCATACCATGATAGGATACTGAATAGCTCTCTATCCTCTATCATGTTGTGATATGCTCCAATATCCAAGTACCATACACCCTTGGGAATGGTGTTGGTAGAAAGACAAGAAATTAATGCACATTCACTCTTGAACTTGCATGCAAGCTCACTCGACTGGGTATCTATTGATGCTACAATTGTTGATGATTTCCCTCTGCATTTCTTCCTCTATGGAAATTGAGAGGCGAAGTGGCCATTCTTATGGTAGATATAGCATTTGATCTTTCTCATATCCCTCTTCTGTCCTAATTTTTGTCCCTCTCACTGACTGTCAACCTTCTTGGAAACTTTGGCTTTCCCTTTCTTTGTTTTTCTAACCAAGGCCAAGTTCTCATATGTTGAACCTCCTCCCTACTTGTCATATCTGGACTCCTTACGAGCCTCCTCCTAAATGCAGTCATCCCAAAGTCTCTCCCACTTGATTAGTTTCTCTCTAGAACATATGCCCATGATGAATGGCTCCCATGACTTGGAAAAACCATTCAAGGAAACATTCACTTACTCTATTACAAGAATTGTTTCACCTACAATTGCAAGCTGGTCACTTGGATCTGAGTGATCCTCATAAGGTAGTTGGTCACATTGTCTTAAGAGTACATTATGCATTTTCCTAGAATCTTTGTTTTGAGGATCATCTTATGACTCATGTTTTCACTTTGAAAGAGTGACACAAGGGCGTCATACATCTCCTTAGATCTGGTACTTTCTGCAGCATGTGGAATGAGATGATCCTTGATGGGTTCAAGGATCACTCTCTACACATTGATATCCTTCTTATCTTACGCTTTCTGCACTATTGGGTCTACCACTATTGGCATACCCATTGATGTCTACATTGGAGATGGAGGAGGGTTTATGATGACATCCCACAAGTCTTGTTCCTTCAATATCACTGATATTCTTTCCTTCTATGGAAATAAATTGGAATCCCCATCTAGTCTGTCTTCAACCTTTAGATTGGTTACTGACACGACTGATCTGAGTTGTATGTAATAGATTTTCCTTATCCTTTTAACATGTTGAACATATTTTCACTAAACCAATAGATCTACTTTTATCTCAAATCCACAGCTTTGATACCATGTTAATTTTTTAATCTCATCTAACTAAGAAATCATATCGGATATAATAACTATTGGTGAAATAAATAACTCTTGCATGTAGCGGAAAATAATGGGAAAAACAATCACACACACTACACAAAATTTCTTCTCTTCAAGATCGATTCTTCATCAATAACATCATAACTTACAAGATCTCCCCTCACATGGATAATGGATCTGAGAAAAACTAAAACCACAAACCAAGTTTCAAACCTAAACCATAATTCCTCGATCATCATGTTGTTGAAACTCTGATCCTGTTGAAACTCACATGGTTGAAACTCGGTGCTGCTAAAACTTTGTTGTTGTGCCACTCAAACTTCAAATATTGAAAATTGTGTTGTTGAAACTATGAGGCTGTCCCTAAGGATCTATGTGGATCTATACAAATATGTTGCTGCAATCAATGTGGCTTCCTCATATAGCGTGGAACCTGTTGCAATAGATGCAGCATGCACTCACATGTACAACTTAGTTATACGGATCTACTACTAGAATGTGTGCACTCTTCCTTGGGATGTGTGCAACTTATTTTGTCTTCTCGCCAAGATGAAAAATCAACTCTGATTTGTATTCTCTTCTCTCACGTGGCTTGTGAAATGAAGAATGAATGTGTATTTTCCTTTACCCATCCTGTTTTTTGTCTTGGGTGACTTACCTAATCTCAACGGTCAATATTAGATCATGAGATCAATTGTTCTCATTTAATTAAATCATTAGGTGACATTTTTTCTAAGTCACTTCATTATTTAAAAGCCACTTTACAAAACTACATTCACTTTATAAATTAATTAATAAAGTTAATCACTAGGAAAAGGTGCAGATACATTTAATGTTGATTTTCTCAAGTAGAAGCCCTTGTGAAAATACCTTTCTGATCTACAAACACTAACAACTTCCTTAGACTCTTGGCACATTAATTGTCCATTTTCACAAGATTTGATTAAAGAAACAAGCAAAAGTTTCTCATATTTATGAGACCGGGCTCTAGATATCATTGAAGATTAAAAAATGCCTCATGTCCAGTTTCTTGGTCAATTAGTTCCCTTGAATAATTTCCTTTCAGATGTGAACCAATAGACAAATGAAAGGATACAAGCTACATCATACCTATTGTAACTTCTTCTTATTTCTCTCATAGTCTCCTCTCTCATAATACAATATTCTCAATGATACGTAGTAGCAATACAATTCCATCATAAAATAGGGTTGCCTTCTAAGGAAAAATACCATAACATAACTTCTACTGTCAGATCTAGGAACTTATAATGAACAGTTCATATTTACTATGAAACTAAAATATACATTTACAAGGAAAGTTTTCCTTCGGGGGATTCACCCCTGAACCCTGATCAGGGAACACTATCCCCCAAACCTCTGCCAGGGGCCCGCTTTGCCCCGAACCCCCCAGCCAGGGGGATGAGCCCCCCAGACCCCGCAGGGGGGCCAAGCCCCCCTTTGCAACCTCCCCTTGTGGAGGGGTATACAATATTATGGGGTGTATAGTCTTCATGGGGTATAAACATGAATAAAAACAAAGACTTATGAAACAAGAAGATAATCAGGCTCCACAACCAACACACTATACTTTTTTTTTCTCATGTAGAGTTATACTCCAGCCTAAAGAATAATTCAATGACTAATTGACCAAATTGTTAGCAAGAAAATTTGTGTAGGAATTATACAACCATAATGCAAGAGGTAGGTTTGTACAACAATAGATCTCTTATGTTCCTCTCCCAAGGGTTAGGGTTTTCAAGGTTCCTATAGGCAAGGGTTTTCCCTATGCTATAGATTTATGATATATGTGCAGGGTTCAATAATATTAATCGAACTAATGTATTAGGGAAACAACTAAGGAGGCTCGATTGTACCCTTTGTCATACTACATGATTACCCAAGTAATATCAAGTATCTTCCCGTGTGTTGTTCTCGGTGTCACTATAGCAATCTTGCAGTTGATTATATGATCTAGGGTTGGATTCAGAAGACCTAGGGGACTCCCTATATACATGAAGGTAAGTGGGAGTGGTGTTCATGTACAGGTTCCATCTGATGTGGTACTAATCGATGGGGTACCAACATGGGTTACATAGGTTTCCAACAAGGTGAAACGTTTGTTTCGAATAACCTCATGAAACTTTCTATATTTCCTGTGTGTAGTCTTCCCCCATCAAAATTTTACCCATTGAATGATAGATCTATTTTCTTTAAAGATGTTGAAAATACACATCTCTACCATGAAAGAAAATATACCCACAATTTCTGCAGAGGAAGGAGCTCTGATACCACTTGTCAGGTACCAAATGTATTATAATTATGTAAAAACAAAAATATTGCAGCAGATGTTAGAGTGACCACAAAATATAGAGAATCACAACACAAAAAATGATACCTTTTGTAGAGACCATACTTAATTAAATACAAAATTTAATACAATTAAAATATATTTCCCTTCAGATACGTAAATTATTCATTCACATCCTACAAGCATAAATATTCTGTAGAAATTCAAAACTATCTACAACATGAAAATAAGTTAACAGAATAAAATTTAATTTACCTCTTCCTGATGCTAATTTCTCCGTTGACCCGACTGTCCAGCCTGCTGCTTTGCTGTTGCCTGATGCACTGACCAACTCTGCCCAAACCGACTAACCTCCCAGCCAGCTAGGAGCAGCCTGTCCAGCTCCCTAGCTCCAGGAAACCGAAGGGAATCCTGGCCCCCATGCCCAAAACCCCTAGCAACCCGGTGCCCCCTACAATGATACTCAAAGACTGCAGAACTCCACCACAGAACTGGAAAATCCAAGAAAAGAAACCAGAACTCTCGTCTCACCTCCAAAATGCTTCCCTTCCCCAAAATGATGATTCTCCCCCCGTAAGAATCCTCCCGTCATATCCCCCTTTCACCGGCTCTCTTCCTCCTCACTAATTTCCTTATCCCTTTATTTATTATCCTATCCCCTTATTTATTATCTTATCCCCTCCATTTAATGTTTCTTATCCCCTCCCGCATACGTAAAGTAAATAATTAAATAAATTAAATTTATTAATTCCCTTAATTTCTTACCCATGTCATTGAATGTGATATGTAATTAATTAATTAATCAAAAGTTATAAACAATTAGTTAATAAATAAATATTTAATTAATATTATTAATGCTAATCATTGTTTAATTAAAACTATATTAGGACAATTAATTATCTAATTAATTTATACTTAATAATCCCTAAGCAGATATTCAACTAGGGTTGTTACATCAAGCATGAAGGTGAAGATGAGGAATTTTCCAAGTCCAAGGTGGAGTATAGTCCAACATGTACAACAATAGTGGAGTTGTTGTGATTAGTCTCCAAGTGGGATATTGTTGGTTGTGGAGCCTGATTATCTTATTGTTTCATAAGTATTTGTTTCTATCCATGTTTATATCCCATGAAGACTGTACACCCTAGAATATTGTACACCCCTCCATGTGGGGGGTTGTAGGGGGGGCTTGCCCACCCTGTGGGGTCTAGGGGGCTCATCCCCCCAGATGGAGGGTCTGAGGGAAAGTGGGAACCTGATGGGGGTTTGGGGGAAAAACTCCCGAAGGAAACATTTCCTTGTAAATGTATATTGTAATTTCATAGTAAATATGGACCGTTCATTATAAGGTCGCAGATATGACAGTAGAAGTTATTTTATGTTTCTTTTCTCTAGAAGGAAACCCTCTTTTATGAGGGAATTTCATTGCGACTTTATATCATTACGAATAATGTATTCTGAGAGAGGAGACTGTGAGAGAAAGAAGATAAAGTCACAATAGGTGTGTTGTAGGTTATATCCCTTCATTTGTTGGATAATAAAAAGGAAGGACCTGGCAATTTATATGGTGGTGTTGGCACAGGGGTAGACCCAGGGTTCAACGCTACAACAGTGCACCAACATTGTAGGTTATATCCCTTCATTTGTTGGATAATAAAAAGGAAGGACCTGGCAATTTATATGGTGGTGTTGGCACAGGGGTAGACCCAGGGTTCAACGCTACAACAGTGCACCAACAAAACCCTAACTACTTGTTGAGTCTCATGATTGTCACATTTTCATCCTCTTTTCCTTTCATCATTCATCATATTTATCCATATTCTACCACTCCATAAACCATTCATTAATACCATTTTCATAATTAAATATGGGCTTAACCTTATTATTTTCCAAATCATTTATTTTAGTATTAAAAGGGAATTTTTGATTAAATATTAGAAAATTGACATGTTTTCATATATCTCAAAAATGTGT
>CBVK0100822281.1:0-10341 GCA_900067695.1 Picea abies
TACAACATTACAGATGACTTGGCCAAACTCCGGTATGGTGTTCTCCATCTAGATCAAGAACGTTGGCAATGGTGGCAATGGAGAAAAACTTCTCGTCAAGGGTATATTTCTTGGACACACTTTGTGGTAGACCTTTATGTATGCTTTGACACCGACACCAGCCATTTGGCCCATTTGACAAAGTTGAAACAATTAGGAACAATAGAATATTTTATAGTTTCCTTTGAGTGCCTGAATTTTAGAATAGAGGGCATGTATGATGCCTTTTTCCAAGAGTGTTTTATCAGTGGCCTCAAGGATGAGATTCGGGCCCATGTCCTCATGGCTCAGCCTCAGAGTTGGGTAGAGGCTATTAAAATAGCTAAAGAATCACAACAGGTTGTATCTTCTCAAAACCGAAAACCCTCCTTTATCCCTCGCCCTAAACCAGTAAATCCCACTACTCTCTCTACTCCACTAAAGATCCAAAAATTGACCAGGGCTGAAATTGTTGAACGCCAACTCAAAGGACTTTGTTATAACTGTGATGAAAAATATTTCTCGGGCCACAAGTGTAAAGAACAAAAGCTTTTTATGGCCATATCCAAGGATATTTTAGAAGAGGATGTAGAAACTCCCCTTGTGTCCGAGTCACTTGAATCCACTGACATAACCCCTCCCTTAGACCATCCCGAAGTAGAACCAGTCATTTCCCTTAATGCTCTCACTGGCTTCTCTTCTCCCCAAACCCTCAAGCTAATAGGTTACATCAAGCATCGGAAGGTCATCATTCTGGTTGATAGTGGTAGCACCCATAATTTTATTCATCACCGCATTGACCAAGAAACTCATTTCTACATCCATGTCGTCAATAATTTCCAAATAATGATTGCCAATGGTGGTTCCATGAAATGTGGAGGGTGTTGTGAAAATGTGCATCTCCAAATTGGTGACTACCACCTGAAATCCCATATGTTTTCTATCGAGATGGGAGGTTGTGACATTGTGTTGGGTGCACACTGGCTAAGGACTTTGGTTCCCATTCTCATGGATTTTAAATACTTAACCATGCAATTCAACCAGGAGGGACACCAATATAAGTTCCAAGGTATCACCGCTAGTTCCCCTGAGATCATTAGTTCCCATCGCATGGAAAATCTTCTCAAAAAATGTCATTCTAGTGTTATCGCCCAACTCCATGTCATACAAGAAATAGAGACACCCTCGGTCCCACAAGACCTCCAAGCCATCATTTCTAAACATCAATTGGTCTTTTCCACTCCCCAAGGACTCCCTCCTTCCCGTGGTGTTCATGATAATGCCATTCCCCTTGTACTCAGAAGCCTTCCTCCCAATATTTGTCAGTATCATCACCCCTTTTTCCAAAAAAATGAAATTGAGAAAATGGTCAAGGAACTCCTTCATGCAGGAGTTATTTTCCCTAGTATGAGCCCCTTCTCTTCTCTTGTGGTCATGGTCCTGAATAAAGAAATTTCTTGGTGAATGTGTCCTAACTTCCATGTCCTCAACAAACTTACCATCAAAGACAAATTCCCCATTCCTGTCATTGATGACCTCCTGGATGAATTGAGTGGCACCCAATTCTTCACTAAACTGGATCTTCATTCGGGCTACCTCCAGATACGTATGAATGAGGAAGACATTCCCAAGACTTCCTTTAGAACTCATGAGGGCCACTATGAGTTTTTGGTCATTCCCTTTGGCTTGTGTAATGCCCCCTCCACCTTCCAACACCTCATGAATCATGTCTTTCATCCTTTTCTCCGCCATTTTGTCTTTTTCTCCGCCATTTTGTCTTAGTTTTCTTTGATGATATCCTCATCTATAGAAAAACCTGGAAAAACCATCTTTCTCATGTGGATCGAGTTCTCCATCTACTCTCTCAACACCAACTTTTCCTGAAACAGTCTAAATGTGTTTTTGGCGCCTCAGAAGTAGAATACTTGGTTCATTTGGTTGGAAAGGATGGCATTAGGGTGGATCCTAAAAAGATTGAAGCTATGTAAGACTGGCCTCACCCAAAGACTCTTAAGAGATTGCATGGATTTTTGGGCTTAACAAGGTATTATCGCAAGTTTGTTAAGAATTATGGGAAGATTGCAGCACCTCTCACTGCTCTCCTCAAAAAGAAGTCTTTCACTTGGACTCCAGCTGTTGCTCAAGCTTTTCAAACCTTGAAGATGGCCATGTGCACCACTCCAATCCTCGCCCTTCCCAATTTTATAAATACCTTTGTGTTGGAATGTGATGTCTCAGGGAAAGGAATTGGTGTTGTCCTTATGCAAGAGGGTCGACCTTTGGCCTTTACCAGTAAGCAACTATCTGAAAGAAATCTGGGCAAATCCATCTATGAAAAGGAAATGTTGTCTATTCTGCATGTCGTTGATCTGTGGTGCCCTTATCTATTGGGGCAACGTTTCCAAATTAAGACAGACCATCAAAGCCTCAAGTATTTTCTAGAACAATGCATTTCCTCCCCAGAACAAAAAAAATGGGTGACTAAGTTCTTTGGATATGATTATGAGATCATTTACAAGAAAGGAAAAAAAAAGTGGTTGTGGATGCACTTTCCCAAAAATATGAAGATGAAGGATCCATTTTTTCTCTTTCATTCATTGTACTAGATTGGATCCAAACCGTTTGCCAGGAATGGCCACAAGATCCCAAAAGTTCGCAGCTGATCCAACAATTGCAGTCCAATTCTCTAGCTTCCCCAGGGTACTCTTGGCTCCATGATGAACTTCGATACAAAGGCCATTTGTATTTAAGTAAACAATCAAATCTTAAATCCACAGTACTTTCTGATCTTCATGCTACACCCAAAACAGGGCACTCTGGGTTCACCAAAACCTATGACAGGGTCAAATGTTCCTTTTTATGGGACGGTACGAAACAGGACATTCATAATTTTGTCACTGAATGTGATGTGTGTCAACACAACAAGGGAGAAATAGTCAAATCTCTGGGCACGCTACAACCGCTCCCGATTCAACCTATGATTTGGAAGGATATCTCTATGGATTTTATTATCGGCTTACCCAAATTGGGAAATAAATTAGTCATCATGGTGGTTGTTGATTGCCTTTCCAATTATTCTCATTTCTGCACCCTTCAACACCCGTTTAAAACATCCACTGCGGCTCAAATTTTCATGGATCAGGTCTTCAAGCTTCATGGCATGCCGCACTCTATTGTTTCTGATCGCAACCCAACTTTCACAAGCAATTTTTGGCAAGAACTGTTCAAGGCACAAGGCATCGAATTGCATCTCAGCACAACTTATCATCCCCAGACTGATGGCCAAATGAAATTTGTCAACAAGTGTTTGGAAACATATTTGAGGTGTTTTTCCTCGGAAAAGAAAAATCGGTGGGCTCAATGGTTACCCTTAGCTGAATGGTAGTACAACACTTCATACCATACAACTACACACGTGACTCCTTTTGAAGTGGTATATGGACAGAAGCCACCTTTAGTTCTCTCATACTTACCGGGTGCCTCGAAGGTCCAGGCAGTTGACCTAACACTTATAGCTCGAGAGGCTATTCTTCATACCCTCAAAGAAAATTTAGTCATGGCACAGAATCCCATGAAGCAACAAGCAGATCAAGCTCGCTCTGAATGTCAATTTGTAGAAGGGGATCAGGTGTTTCTTAGACTGCAACCTTACAAGAAAACTTCCTTCAAGGATGAGCATTTTCAGAACCTAGCACCCAAATTTTATGGTCCTTATACCATTCTCAAGCATGTGGGACAAGTAGCCTATCAGTTAGCTTTGCCCATCCATTCGAAGCTACATCCTGTTTTTCATGTTTCATGCTTAAAGAAGGTGATTGGAGCTAAGTGCCAAATTCAAACCAACCTTCCAGAGTTAGCTAAAGAAGGATCCATTTGGCTACATCCAGAAGTAGTTTTGGACCAGCGTGAGCATCACCTACTTCAGAGAACCATTAAGGAAGTGATAGTCTAGTGGAAAGATACAACTCCAACAGATGCCACTTGGGAACCAACTACCATTCTGCAACAATTTCCTCATCTCAAGACTTGAGGACAAGGTTGTTTTTAAGGGGGCGGACATGTTAGGGTCCTAACCCGCACATAGGTAGAACAATATATTTGGATGTAATAAAGGTCAATATTAATAAGGCCTTTCAATAAAATAGAATAAGGTGGATGTAAGAAGACCTAATAGAAACTTCCACTTCTAGAAGGATCTTCCTCTAGATTCTTCTTTTTAGTATAAATAGGAGTCGAGGGTATGAGAACCCTAGCTTGGATATTATTGTAATAGAGCTCTGTTCAATTGGAGGTTTCCCCCTCGAAGAGGCCTGTGAACATTGCTTTCAAATTCAAAGTGTTATTTCTGTTATTATTTTCATATCATTTCAGTGCTATTGTGATGAATGTTATGGTTATATTGTTGTTATTCTACCATTTCTACCATTTTATTTATGCTATGCATACATTTTATATCTGGTATATTAGAAATACAAATCAATGCAACAACATCACTATTTGATAGGGAAACACAACTTTGGAAAATGCTAAGGACGACGAGCAGGTCCAGTAGTGGGACTAGGAAGAAGGAAAAGTAAGCACAATAATCCAAGACCTCAAGAAGAGGCAAAAGACAATGAGTATCACAGAGCGTCTAAAGGGAACACAAGATATGAATAAGCTACAAGTGGAGTTAAAAGCAACATAGACGTAGAAGCAGGAAAGATAGATGCAAATGGAACCCATTCAATAGCAAGCAATGCAGATGATCACGCATTTGGAGGATTAGAAGAAGAGCCTGGCACAAGCACAGACAGAGTGCGCAACAATGATCCAGGAGGATATCACTGGACCAAAATTAGAAGCACTCATAGAGAAGGCCACATAGTTCTAGGCAAGAGGAAGGGAAATTGTAGACAAGTTCCACATCCTAGAAGAGGCTGTCAAGGCAACATGCACTACCTAGGTGGCTCAGGATGAGCCACATGTCAATGTTGGGGGCCTGTTGGGCGCACGACTAAAGTGGAGACAAGGTCTATTTTAGGAATATAAGGCCAATTTTGGAGAAGAGAAACTGGTGGGAAAATCAACACATGTGAGGTAAAAGCTGCATGAAAAGAAGGAAACCTTGCAAGGAGCGCATGCAAGAAAACCTATCCATGTTAGGGTTAGGGTTAGGGTTTTTGGTAAGAGATTGTAATAGTTGATAAGAAAAAAATTAGTATAAATTAGGACCTAGGAGGTCTAGGTTGGGGTTCCTAAGTTTTGTTTTGGTTGGATAAGGAAAATACTATAACCTATTGAGATGTAGGAGATTCGATTAGCTAGACCTTGAGGGTTAGATCATAGGTTGAGTAGCATGGTGCAATCTAATCAGCCTCACGGAGGCTGTGAAACTTGTTTTTTGATTGTATGATCATAATTGTAGTACACACGATGCCATATGTTACAGAAATCTGAATAAAAGAGCATAAGAAGCCGGATCTTTGCGGATGTATCCTAGGAGGGGGTGAACCATGGTAACTCCTTCGTTATGTGTTTTGATTGATTGCATGATTACCTTATGTAAGTAGTTATACTATGAATGGATGAATGGATAGTTCTGTGAGATCTGTTATATGTTAGATCTATTAGAATGCATGCATATATTTAGCAGATGAATGAATATTGAGAATAATATAAAGAACAACTAGATCAAGGCCTAAGAAGATGAAATGCAATACCAAATCCCCACACTTTCCTAGACTGCAAGCATTTGAGCATTTTTGTCACCCATAAAACTATATCGGGTGAGACTACACAATACACCCTATGTGTTGTGTTTCTTTTTGGTTTACCAGGAGGGTTGATAGTTTTAGAGGGTTTTTTTGGAAACCTATTAAATCTGAACCTGGCTCATCCAAAAAGTGGATAAAAAGAGTAATAACCAACAAGCATACAATCCATGAATGCCACACCTTTGGAGATATTACAATACAAGAATTCCACACCTTCGAGATAACTTCTAGAGCCATTTCCTCCTACATCCATAAAGGGTTAAATTTGAAAGGAAGGGGATCATAGTCATAGGATTCCTCCAATGAAAGAAGGATCAATTTTTGAATTAATATTGCAGAGGGAATTATTTTTGAAAAAATGATCGAATATTGTGATAAAATATCACTGTGTACCAAGAAAGGATCTAAACATGCTATTATATTCCCTTGTTGAGTCCTTTTATTTGACCAAGTGTAATCACCTTTGGAGGTTTTGGTGTCCACAAGGTGTTGTTGGGAAAAAACACCCTATGGACTAGAAAATAGAGTTTAGACTTTGCATGCAGATATGACCGAATAGAAATTACTTTCTACCTTCATCCCTAGATTTAAATCCCCTTTTCTTAGTAAATGCATGGAAAGATCAACCTACCTCATTCCCGGCGTTTGATGTCGATCCTCCATTGTGCTTGATTCCTTGTTCGCAATACTCCTTCCAAAGCTGACCTGCATTCAAGACAAGCAACAACTATGCGTGCATACTACTTATATACTAATGGGTTAGAAATACAAACATAAACTAATCAAACCATAAAAATTTCATGAATTGGGATGGGAAAAGCACTTTCTTTATTACTTTGAATTACAAAAGTTGAGACCGACCACCGCTCCTTGAACCTGATCCTGGGCTCCTCTTCTTCTATCCTCCAACTGCTTTACTTTGAATCTCCTTTGTCATAAGGAAAGGCTAAAGGGTTGGGACAATGGGAATACGTAAATGGGCAGAGTTTCTTTGCTATATCTTTTCCTCCTCCAAATGGTACCCCTACCCCTTCTTTTATAGGCTAGAAGGAGCTAGGTATTTGGACAAACCCTCAACCATGCATGGCTGGGAGTTTCAGTTAACTCACCCATAGATTTTTGTTCCATCGACAACTTTCCTTTTTTCATGCTTTTGTATGTCCACACAGGTTGTTTTGGGTCAGCCAATGTGTACACGTGTGCAGTAATGGATTAGGGTGCGTGGGCCTTTATAAAAGAGGATTTTGAAAGAGTTGTTCAACAATGATTTGGAAAAGAAGGGATATGAGTTGGCCTGATGCCAGGTAAGCATGTGTGGTGCAATTTAGGGTTATAAAAGATGCCCCCTAATGTGTGAGGTCAAAAGAGCATCTGATGGCCGAAATACATTACCAATCTTTACTGATGTGTCGAATGATTAAGCCCAAGGATCATGAACTAGGAGGTGTTGTCTGCAAAATAACAAATGTCTCACCGAGGCGGGCATACCCATGTTCGAGATAAAATGGAAACATGGCTACCAATAAAATAAACTGTAGATCCATGTTAAATAACTATAAAGAGTAGCCATGAATAATACACAGTGGAGCTACATATTGAAATCAGAAAGATATACATATAGAGTATCCATCTTCCAGAAGCGGATTCAACCTGATGGGTAGACTTTAGAGCTCGAGCAACAACTTCAAAATCTTCCAAAACTTGGGTAGGAGTGTAATATGAGTGTATGACTGCACTACCCAGAGGTCTTCGATGACTCGTCAGTCATGGACTTGATAATCTTGATGATCAGGCTGAAGGCTTCAGTGATTTCGAACAAGGACTTGATTGGACGTTCAGGATGCCCAGGTATGCGGACAAGAGACATATTGAAGAGAGGCCGAATCAAGATTAGTGACAAACTTCCCTTAGACAATAGCATGACAAGTGATAAGACTCATGCAGCATATATGTAAATGATAATTATATGAACCAGGAGGCAATGCAAACTCTCCATATGTTTGGAAGAATAACCAAATGGTGGAGGACACAACTCTACATAGCGAGAAAAGATTCCTAAGGTTGTACTACATCCCATAGTCTGATGATCAAAAAGACAGATGTTCTTTATCCAAGGGCGACTCATTATGCTGCAAATAAAGAAAATACTTTTCCCATCCTCGTTTTGGGGTATATTTGATTTTTTTGTTCTTTTTGATAATTTTGAAAAATGAATAAATAAATATTATGTTACAATGGAGGAATGAGTACTGCAAACATACAAGCTCAAGGCACAAGGACAAGACTGATGTTCTGGTAAAATGATACTCAAGGAAAATTGTTCGGCGGCTAAAGGTGTTAAGATGGAGAAGAAAATTGTCACAAGGCTTGTGGATAAGGTATGCAAATGTGGTTGATAGAACACACAAGGGTAACGTCCTTCGATGAAAGTTTAACGAGCCCAAAGAAGGTAAGCTCGGTGGTTTTTCATATTTAGAGTGTCTGAAAAAACATAAAAGGAGACTCCACTGGGTTACCTTTTTCGACAATAGTCTAGTTAGTTCGAAAAATGGGGAAACTAGCACCGATTAGACGTAAATTCAATACCATTTTAATGAGTGTGACAAGGACAAGATCACTCAGCCTTTTTTTCAATTTTAAGGAGTCTAAAAAAATATTAACTATGGACTCCATCAGGAATATTCTTCTGGACCAATTTAACGACTGTGAAAGAATAAGGTCACTCGACGATCTTTTCAATTTTAGGGAGTCTGAAAAGAGATTAACTATGGACTCCATGGGGGTTTCTTTTTTGTAAATTTAGTCCCTTGGGCCTGGAAAAGGAATAAAATTATGCCCGAGAGTACTTTTATAAAGAATGGGAATTCGATAGAGTATACCTTTGTTCGTACAGTTGACCATTTGGACTGAAAAAGGGGTAAACTACCGCTGGACAGACGTGACTTCAAATTTTACTTTAACGAGCGTGAAAGGCCACAAGATCGCTCGAAAATCTTTTCATTTTTAAAGTCCCTAGGCCCTGAACCTACTTAGACTTTTTATGTGCCACAAACACCTACTTGTATATATTTTTTGAGGGCATAAGACTAGTGACTCGTTACTACCTTTTTTTGAGGCACTTATGTCCATCTAGGTACTCTGGTTATTTTATGATGTTATATATGGTTTTTATCTCTTGTGTCTTATGGATTCTGTGTGCAAAAATGTATTTACATGTTTATGCCAATGTCCTTTCATATGTGTGCAAGATGCTAATATAAAATTTGATTAGCTAGAGTATCTAAAATTTGTTTTAATCTACTAGGAACATGAAAATATGTAATATAAACAAAGTTTCATTCTAAGAGACGTACCCTAAGGAATCGTTGGTGTAAAGTTAGATAATGACCCCAGTATACTCTGTTTAGCTGTGACACAACTAGTTGAGCCTCGAGATAGACCCAAAGATGAGAGATACCCAATGACAAGGCGTCACGAAGAAACTCAATAACTACACTATACTCGGTGACATTATTTGTGGTGTCACCTAAGAATATACCTCCAAAAGATAACAACTGGCCATGAGGCGTAAAGATTACCCAAGCTGTGGAGGCAAGCCTCCGCATGTGCCGACTAGCACTGTCTACATACCTAATGAACACCTTGGAGTCACTTGACATCTGCCATATTGATGAAAGATAACATCAATGATACGTCCATAACACTTAAAAGAAACTCAAAAAGTAATAGTACAAAGACTATACATATGTTACAGAAAGTTACCCAAAGTGACATGTCTATGAGTAATACTTCTTGAGGTAGATCCCATTTCTAGGCTCTGCCAAAGCATTCCCTTCAAAATCAACCAAACGATAAGCACCCTTTTTTAATACCTCTTTTATAATGAAGGGTCCAAACCACATGGGTTTAAACTTTCTTGCCCCCAAGGGGTCCTTATCATGGTCATAGACCAGGACAAGGTCACCCTCAGAAAAAATCCAAGGACAAACGAAACTATCATATTGACACTCGAACTTATGTTTGTGAGCCTCATTGGCCAGGGCTGCATTGCAACGTTTCTCATTGAGCTGCTCAAGGTGTACTAATCGTTCTTCAAGTGGAGAAGTGTCTGGCAATAACTGTACCACCAATCTTAGAGATGGGATTTGACATTCGATGGGAAAGACTACCTCCATCCCGTAAATGAGTTGAAAAGGTGAGAAACCGGTTGCAGTTTTAATAGATGTTCGAGAAGCCCATAATGTCAAGTATAACATCGAATGCCAATTTGACTTGGTTGAGTTTATAGCTCATTGTTGAATAGTCTTAAGAGTTTTGTTTACAGTTTCCACCTTCCCATTGGCTTGGGGGTAGTAAGGTGATGAATGCTCCTACCGTAACCCAAGCTTTGATGTTAATTTAGTCATCATTTGGTTCTGAAAGTGACTTCCATGGTCAGTGAGAATCTCTCTCGGGACGCTGAACCTTGCTATGATCTAGTTGAATAAGAAGAGAGTTGCAATCTCTCCATCATCTTTAAACGTTGGCATAACTTCAACCCACTTAGTGAAGTAGTCAATAGCTACGA
>CBVK0100822286.1:1017-14022 GCA_900067695.1 Picea abies
CTTTCTCTCCACAATCTCGAAAGGTCCCATGAACCTAGGAGAGAGTTTAGATCCTTTTCCAAACTTGATTGAACTCTTATGTGGTTTAACCTGCAAGAAGACTCGATCACCAACCTCGTAACTATGGTTGACACAGTGCACATCGACATAACTCTTTTGTTGATCCTACGCTTCTTTAATCCTTTGTCTTATTGTTTTCATTTTCTCTTCCATTTCTTGTATCGCTTCTGGTCCTACCAGGACCCTATCATCAAACCGATCCCAACTCAAAGGCATTCGACATGGTTGCCCATAAAGAAACTCGAAAGGCACCATCTTAATGGTGCTTTGGTAACTGTTGTTATAAGCGAACTCCACCAGTGGCAAGAATTATTCCCAATGCTTTTGTTGGTCCATCACGTACATGCGCAACATGTCCTCCAAGGTCTGGTTCATTTGTTTGGTCTGCCCATTAGTCTGTGGGTGATACATCGTACTGAATTTAAGTTGGGTTCCCAAGGCCTCTTGGAAACTCGTCCAAAATCGTCCAGTAAACACCGATCCTTGATCAGATTTAATCCTCTTAGGCACGCCATGCAGCCTCACAATCTCACTGATGAAAACTCTAGCTATGTCAGGTGCCTGATACGTCGTACTTATAGGAATAAAGTGAGCACTCTTCATCAGAGTGTCTACTACTATGAAAATCGAGTCATGTCTCCTTACCGTTAGTGGAAATCCAACATAAAGTCCATCGAAATAACCTCCCATTTCGATTTCGGAATATTGTGTGGCTGTAGTAATCCTGCTGGGTGTCTATGTTCAACCTACACCTACTGGCATTCTATACATATAGCCACATAGTTGACTATGTCAGCCTTCATTCCCTTCCAGAAGATTAAGGGTTTAAGGTCTGCCCTCATCTTCGTGACTCCTGGGTGAGCCATGTACACTACTCTATGAGCCTCATTTAGGATCAAACGCCTCAAATCGTCGTTCGGTGGTACGTAAATCTGATTTTTAAACCTTAATAATCCATCATCGTCAAATGTAAATCCTTCAAATCTTGGTACCATCATCGTGTTTTGTCCGATAAAACCCTCGACCTCTTTGTACCAGTCATCATCACATTGTAAATTTAAAATATTTTCACATAGATTCATCTAAAGAGGCAACACCGAAAAGATGCGTGGTCTCTGAATCAATGCATCTGCCACTCAGTTCATTGTTCCTTTTATGTAAGTAATCTTGAAGTCATACTCGCTACGCAATTCTGACCAACGCTATTGTCACGCGTTTAAGTCTCTTTGCATAAATATGTGTTGTAGTCCACAGTGGTTGGTATTTAGTTCAAATTTTCGTCCAACAAGGTAGTGTCTCCAAACCTTCAAGGTATATATTATGGAAAACAACTCCAAATCATGTGTCATGTAGTTCTCCTCATGCCTTCTTAGTTTTCTTGCTATGTAAGTGATCACTTGTCCGTCTTGCATCAAGACTCTGCCTAAGCCTTCCTTGGATGCGTCAGTGCATACCAAGAAGTCCGTGTCCATGTCAGGGACCTTTAGTATCGGTGTTGTTGTCAACAACTCCTTGAGCCTCCGAAATGCTTTTGCACATTTCTCGGTCCAAATAAAATTCTTGTTTTTCTTTTGCAATTCAGTGATTGGATTTTCTATATTCAAAAATCCCTCGATGAACCATCGATAGTATCCTGCTAAACCCATGAATCTAAGCACTTCTGGGACACTCATCAGCGTAGGCCATTCCATAATATCCCTGACCTTTGCTGGATCCACGATGATACCTTCGCTGAAGATGACATGCCCCAAGTAGTGAATCTTTGATTGATAAAATGAGCATTTGGACAACTTCCCATACAATTTGTGCTATCGTAAACACTATAGTACCAAGTGCAAGTGATCATCATGCTCTTCCTTCATCCGAGAGTAAATCAAAGTATCGTTAATGAATACTTGGATGAACTTGTCCAAGTACTCGCGGAACACGCCGTTCATCAAACTCATGAATACCCCTGGGGCGTTCATCATTCCAAATGGTAAAACAATAAAATCGTAATGTCCAAACCTTGTCTTAAAGGTGGTCTTAGGGACATCATCCTCCTTAATCCGTAATAGGTGGTATCCTGATCGCAAGTCAATCTTTGAGAACACCGTTGTGCCCCTCATTTGATCGAACAGATCATCAATCTCTGGCAACGGATACTGATTCTTGATTGTTTCCTTGTTCAATTGACAATAGTCAATACAGAGCCTCCACAACCCATCCTTCTTTCATATGAAAATAACAGGCGCACCCCACAGTGACACACTTGGATGTATCAGTCCCAGGTCCAACAATTCTTTCAGTTGCATTCTTAACTCTTGTAACTCTGGGGTCGACATTCGATAAGGCATCCTAGATATCGGTTCGGTCCCCAGTTTTAGGTCTATAGCAAACTCCAATTCCCTCTCTGGCGGAATCCCATGTAACTCCTCCGGAAAGACATCTGCAAACTCTCTCACCACCAGAAGGTGTTCTAGACCTTCTACTACTCCCTTCTTGTTTAATGCAAGGATCGCATAAAGCTTACATCCCTTGCACATGCTCATCCATAGCTGCAAGGAAGAGATGAACCTCAGGGAAAATCTCTAGTTTCGTCCTACAATCATACATCTTTGTACCTCATCATCGACCAAGCTCAACCATTTTTTCTTGCAGTTGAATATCGCCTCATGTGATTCCAAATAGTCCATACCGATCACGACATCATAAGATACTAAGACCATGATGTACAGGTTGGCCCTGGTGACAAACTCTTCCAGGTTAAGGGTACAACCCGTAACCTTTCCTCCAACCTTCTGTTTGGCTCCTGAAGCCATCTCTACGAAATTAAACTCATCCTGTTCGACTGCCTTTACCTTATTCCTTTTTAGCGTGGCACCCGAAATGAAATTTCGATAGCACTAGGATCGATAAAATTACTAAGGGTCTGGTCAGCGAGGGTATCTGATGTCTTGAGCATAGTTGACTGGTGCTCTGCCTGGTGTTTATTCACCACTGCGTGAATCCAATGGGTCTTGCCCAAATCTTCCATGGTAATGGGTCCAGATGATCCAGATGCTCTAGTCCTCTCCACAGGGAAGTCGCATTGGTAGTGTGGCTCCCCACACATCCAACACCCATTCTTCAGTCTAGTAGTCTTGGTACCCAAAGTAGAAGATGACGGCCCACCGACCAGGAATCCTGGTCTGTTCTGCTAAACATGCCTAAACTGTTGCTGCTACAGTTGACGTTGTTGTTGATGCTGTGGTCCCCGATAAGGTGTCCATTGCTAAAGTGCCAGTCGCTGAAGTGTAGTTAAAGTGGATCCTCTCTAGAAGCCATGATATCTGGGTGTAAGTTTGGCTGGTGTATGACGCTGCTGCGCACCAGATGACACCTACCTTGTCGTTCTTGCTGGAGTCCTTCTCTGACCTCGCTGATAATCTCCTCCTCTACTATGAGGGCCTTCTATATGGCATAATGCAAGGTTTGAGGCATCAGAATCCTGACCTTTTCATGTAGGTTTCCATTAAGGCTGAACACGAACCTGTTGACCTTAAGTTTATTTGTGTTAAGATGCGAAGCATATCGGAGAAACTCCAAAAAATGGGCCTCATACTCGGGCATCGTACGACCGCCCCTTCGTAAGGTGTTGAACTCATTGAGTTGACGCTCCATGAATTCCTCTGATAGGTACCTCTCTCGGAACCGTTCCTCGAACAATTCCAATGACACATCTTCGACGACCATGTTCAACTACGGTTGGAGCGTCTTCCACCATAGAAGATCCCTCCCCTTCAGTTGAAAGATCGCCATGCGGACCTTCATGTTGGAGGTATAGTCACGAAGTGAAAATCACATCGCCATATTATCCAACCATTCCTCGGTGGCTGGGTCATCTGGGGCACCAAAAAAATCAGGAAATTTGACCTTCTCGAGTTCACCGTGAATACTACCAGTGCTGACCGGAGCGTGCGGTGGACCCTCAGGGGGTGTCAATGCTCTGGCCTCATCTCTGTCCAAACAAATGATCAGTGCCTCAGACATGCGCTGAAAATATCTCATCATTCTGACCACATCACCTACTTCTATCTGCTCCTGCCCGACAACCTGTTCGTCTCCCTGGGGGTTAGACCCCTCAGGCGTGGATTCTGCTGGGAGGATCGTGCCTCCTTCCCTATCACCTCATCATCTGCCTCCATGGTGTCCTCTAACCATGATTACCTACACGAATACAAGTCAACTCAATTATAACCATTATAATCAAATCATATCAATGAAAGCCATAGTGATCCCAAGTCGTGGGTTGAACAGAGTCTGATACCATATGTAACATCCCCATCGTTACGACGACAAATGGATTTTTTGTTTTTGTTTTTAGGATTTAATAGGCAAGAAGGCGACGACGAAAATAGTTTAACCACACCACTGACGATGAATGCAAGCACACAGTCTAGGCAACAAGTTACTATGACACCACACACGGGCACAAAGACAACTGGCAAAATATGCGCAGAATAACAAGGAGGACAAATACCTGCTTGACACAACCACGACCATGCCTACAATATAAGGCACAACATCCTCATCTCAACATCAAAGCCTATACAAGTAAAGGATAGAACCTCAAGGCGCGCGGACATAACGCCTAAAGTCGTTCGATCCTTGTGCCAAGAGAAACTTGCACGCTCGACAACACTCACACAAAATCACCTACTCTGGCCAAGATCTCATTCACCGCTATCCCCTAAGGTGCGCCATGATCTCCTCATCAAGAATCATGCCATCCCCAGGTGATAGACGTGTCAATAACCTTGGCATGTCACTTTCTGTCTGGACCAAGGACTCTAGATAAATTTGACGTGCTAGAATCTGATTACGGAGAGGAAACCACACCTATAACCCAAAAACAGGTTGACGAAACACCAAAGGTAGAAGACAAGGGATGTCACAAGACAATACACAACATCGTGCACACCCAACCAATCACCCAGTTTGAACTAGTCAATGATTACAATCGAATTTAACATGAGTTTCCATTCTAGACGGGGCACGTCTAAGTTATAACTAGTCATTAATGCACCCACTAATTTCACGTTAATACAATCAATCTAGCAAGTCTAAGTAATCAATACTAGAACTATAATTATAAATACAATCTAACCTCAATTATAATCAATTTATCAAGTCTAAAATTGGCAATCTAGTCTTTACTCACAATTCAAATTTTAATCATTGTTACAACCTAAATGGACAATTCTATAATAATCCAAATCTCCATCTGACTAGCCATTAACTTAGATAACAACATTAACAAATTTAATGTAGAACTCTACCATTATAACACTTATGAACAATTTAAACCTTAACATGTAGTCTAACTATATTGGCCAAACTAACAACACTAGCAATCCATTAACATTGAGAAGGAAAGGAAACTACTAACTATTAACATTGCTGGAAGAATTCAACAAGGAAATTAACATAGGAGTTACACAACAATTAATATAGAAATAACAAGGTGAATAACATGACTGTTGTCCATTTAACTTGTTGTGGCAATTAGTTATTAAGAAGAGATCTGTCGACCATTAACTTGTTGTAGAAATAACATGGCAATTAATATGATAATAAACATAACAATTATCATAGCAGATAACAAGGCATTTAACATGACTCCTGACCATTTAAATCACTGTGGAAAATACTCATTAAGAAGAAATCCACTGTCCATTAACTCGTTGTAGAACATAACAGTAAAAATGCAGTGCAAAAATGGTGGCAAATCATGGTCATTCCAGCAACAACACAGTCACAGTTTTAAAGGCAAAACGTTGTTCCATGTGTCAGCAAAATGCAGTACAAAAATTTAATGGCAACGTGCCCAGTTGACAACAAACTCAACAATTAAAGGCAAACATATCCAATAAACATCAACACATTCCATCATATAAGGGAAAACACAGTCACAGATTAAAGGAAAAATCATGGTCATTTACTACAAAGTCAGTTATGATTTAAAAGGATAAAATCGTGGGCAATTTCAACAGCAACTCAGTCAATTTTTAAATATCAAACCATGGTCATTCCAGTAAGCCAGTTTATAATTCAAATGGATAAAATCATGGGAAATTTCAACAACATTTCAGTCCACGTTTAAAAGACAAATTGTGGGCATTCCACAACATCTCGATCATGAATTAAATGACAAAAAACGTGGGAAAATAAACATCATATCAGTCTACCTTTAAAAGACAAAAACATGGGCATTCCAAAACATTCTCAATCATGAATTAAATGAAAAAAATCGTGGGCAAATAAACAACATATCAGTCTACCTCTAAAAGACAAAAACGTGGGCATTCCACAACAGTCTCAGTCACGAATTAAATGAAAAAAATTGTGGGCAAATAAACAACATATCTTTCCACCTTTAAAATAAAAAAAACATGGGCATTCCACAACATTCTCAATCATGAATTGAATGAAAAAAATCATGGGCAAATAAACAACATATCCGTCCACCTTTAAAAGACAAAAATGTGAGCATTCCACAACATTCTCAGTCACGAATTGAATGACAAAAATCGTGTTCAATTCAACAGGAAGACGCATAGATGATTTCTCTAGCAAATTCGTGGATAAGAATAGAAAACTCAATCACATTTAATGGTAAAAATTGTGGGCATTCAATAGGAAGAAGCAGAGGTCATTTAATTGCAATTCGTGGGCATTCACATGAATCCAATAGCAGTAAGTTTTAATGCTTAACTCACTCTTCAACAAGGGAAAAAATCGCCCCAGTAGTAAAACAAAATGCAGATAGAGAATTTAATTCGTTTGGCCATTTCCAGGATACCATTACAATGCAGACCGATAATTACACAAACGTTTATCCAATTCCAGTGTACCAAATATAAAAATGTAGACTTAGAAATTAAATTGATTTTCCATTTTTACGATGCCAATATAAAAACGCAGATTAAAATTAAATCCCCCCTTTTTTTTACATTCCAAGATACCAATATAAAAATGCAGATTGAAATTAAATTGATTTTCCATTTTCAGGATGCCAACATAAAAACACATGCTGAATTTAAATATTTTACATTACCAAGACACCAATCTAACACAGACAACAGTCAAAGAACGGAAGGATCCAATGGGAAAATTCATGGAAATGATCACATGGATTCTATCAGTCAAGGCACAGAGAAAAACCAACAAGGACACAAGATAATCGATACACATAGGTCTTTTCTATATGGAGAAATCAAACAATCAGCCAAGGACAATAATGGAGGTGGACGAATGATGGGAACATCCTTCGCTCATCATCCATGCACAGAAAAGAAGGGCGTTGAGATCCATAGGTCTGTTAACGCCGAAGTGTTGACCGTAGATCAAGCTCCTAGCCGATTGTGTAGGGGAGGAATGATGAGCTAGGGACAAATGGAAAGAACATCTACAATCTTCACAAATCAATACACCACAGGGTGGTCAAGACATGCCAGGAATCGAAGGCCACGACAGTCAATCAATCATCGAGCTATAGGCTATGGAAAAATTCAGTCATCAACTAGAATGCTAAGACAATCAATTTACTTACCCAATTAAACATGCAGATCCAAAGCATAAATCCTACTACCGTCTACCATGCAAAAATAAAGAAAGCATACCATTGCCTGATCACCTGCTCTGAATTGATGTCCCACGCGCTTCATGCAACTTCCGCTTGCCGACCGATGAGACTTCACCGGTACCTCCTAGCCAACACTAGGGGTACTCTTCTTCCCCCTTAGCCCCCCAAGACACAAAGGGGCCATGCACACTATCTAGAGATTCAGCTAGCTCCCAGCTCGCCTCACAAGGCCGAGCTACCACTCCTCACCGAGCCGGGTATCCCAACTCCCACAAGCTAAATCAATCAAGTATAGATTTCTGCAGTGTAACATTACACAAATAGAAGAGATCTCTCCTCCTTCTCCTCCCTCCATTATATAGAGTTTCAAACTCCTTTACCTTCCCAAAATCCCATTTTATTTAATGTTTAATAAATTAATTCATAAAAATTCCTCCTCGTACAAGTGTCACCCATCCCCTTCATTCCTCCAAAAACTAATTTCTTTATTTAATTATTTACCCCTAATTCTCTCACCCACCTAGAGTCACTCCTAGAATCACTCCTAGGTGCCCCCAAATTCCCTCACAGATTTTAATGACTTTTCCCATTATTAATTTGCTAGTTTAGTTTTAAATTAGAAAGTTCTTAATGGTAGATACCTTACTAAGTTTGACTTTCTTCTTTTTCCCTTGTGTTTCCCTTTTCTTTTTATGTTTCCCTCTTTTCCTAGTTTCCTAATTATTTTAGAATTCCCCTTTTTCTCTTTTTCATTTAGAACTCAATTTGGAAGGTGTAGAAATTAACTTTTTCCCTTTTTCCCTTTTTAATTAATATTTTTTTTTAAATTATCCTAATATAATAAAACAATTATTCTCCCCCTTTTTTTTTAATTTTTATCCCAACAGATTTTTGTAAAACACTTTAATTGCTTATCCCTTCTTGTCACAAGCTTAATGAAGATTATCTTTATTATTTTTTTTTATAAAAGGTAAAATTTTACCACCAACAAAGATTAGACCTAGACCTTAATTTCCTAGGCAGAGCAACCCACATTTGTTTTTTCTTTTTTTTTGTAAGCGAAAGGTTTCAAATCTTCCTTAACACTTTATTTTCCTAAATCCATCTAGGTTTATTCATTTATTAAATAACCATGTGGCGTGCCCTTCAGGACGCACTAGGTGCTCCAAGGGTGCCACTCGCCTCTTTCTGTTTCTCTTGTGGGGCATGCTCTTCAAGATGCACCACATGCTCCAAGGGTGCCACTCGCCTCTTGACTGACTTGGTAGACATAAAAAACCCCTGGAGTCAATACTCCGCAAGGTGAACTTGTGGGAGACTAAGGGCCTCTAAGGAATAAGGCATCCGCCTTATTGTGTGCCCCTTGGAATCATCGTGAACTGGTGCTTGCAATCAGTGTTATACATATTGAAGAAAAGAATGTTGAACTGGTGCTTGCAATTTTTTTTTTCCCATGGCGTTCATATCCTTTTTTATTTGTACTTTTGTTGATAGAAATAGACAGGAAAACTAGACGACGCAAATAAATCCTACCCAGAGATATAGACCAATCAATGCAAAGGTGCATTATTTTTCTGCCCATGTTACATAGTAAACAATTTTTCGTTTACTTTCTTTGTGTTTGTAAAACTTGTTTGTAGCTATGTTTTGTTTTTTTTGGCGTGTAGAGGCCACTACCCTACACGTCCTCCATCCAACAGATGCAATGTTGAGCCAGCCAATGCACAATTCCATTTGTCAATTTGTATATCGCACAACTATGACGACTATTTGCAAGACATGAAACATTAGAGGCAGAATGTGCAGCCCGCAAGTGTGCGATCCAAATAAGTGGCTAGGTATGGAATAAGGGATCTGTGCATATTTGGCATGTAGTGCTCCTTTGTTAGAGTGCACCATCCCTGGAGTCTGTCAATTTGTATATCGCGGAAATCAGTAGAAGTAGAATGTTCAGCCTGCCAGCTCGCAAATTTTCTTGTCAATTGACAAATGTTGAGTCGATCAGCCTGCAAATCTGCTTGTCAATTTATTATCATAAGCTATTTGTATGGCACCGAAGAATAGAGGCCCATTTTTAACCCCGACAGCCCAAGAACCCGCGATCCAGAAACTGTACATGGCCTGTAAAATCTCAGCCAGCTCGCAAATCCGCTTGTCAATTTGTATATCGCGGAACTGTATGTGCTATTTGTAGAACACAGAACAATAGAGGACCTTTTTTTGAACCCTCCCACCTGAGAATCCGCAAGTATGGAATGCGATATGGGTACATGGTATATATAATCTCATGTCGTTACTTTATAAAAGGTACATATTTAGTTTTGCCTCGTTTCTACACACACTGATCTAGTAACCATAGAGTTGGTGTTGCACATGAATTATGAAATATGCACTAGGAGTCGGACAGAGCCAAGTACGCGATCCAAATGAGTGGATAAATATGGAATAATGGATCTGTGCATATTTGGTATGTATTGGTCGTTTCTGGGAGCCTGCCAGCGCTGGAGTAGAATGTTGAGCTGACCAGCCCGCAAATCCATTTGCCAGTTTATTATCATAAGCTATTTGTAAGTTACTGAGCAATAGAGCCCCATTTTTTACCCCGCCAGCCTGAGAACCTGCGATCCAGAAACTGTGAATGGTCTATAAAATGTCAGCGAACCCGCAAGTCCTCTTGTGTATTTGTATATTGCGGAATTGTGTGTGCTATTTGTAGAACACCGAACAATAGAGGAATTTTTTTGAGCTTGCCCGCCCGAGAACCCATGATCTTGAAAGTGGAAAATCATGGAATGACATATCCATACATGCTCTATAAAATCTCATGTCCATACTTTATGAAGGTACATTTTTAGTTTTACCTCGTTTCTACACATACTGATCTGGTAACCACAGAGTTGGTGTTGCACATGAATTATGAAATATGAACTAGGAGTCAGACCGATCCCTTTGGTTTGCTTTACTGAACAATTCCAACTCATGCAGTTTCAACATTGAACACTCAACAGTTTCACCATGCACTTTCAGACTTGGCCATTCCTTCCTTGCTTGCTCTTCCCCATGCCCGTCACCTTCGCATGTGTGCATAATAAGAAATAATGTTTATGTATATGTGTGTGTGTGTGTGTGTGTGTGTGTGTTCTTTCTAAATATTTAATGCTAACAGGTCATCGTGTAGACACTGTCTAAGTTGTCATTGATGCGCGCAAGGCTCGAGAAGTTATGCCATCAATGCAATTTTTGCAAGGGATTTTCTTATCCCTTCCCAATCTTAATTTTAAACGCCATGGAATGTCATTCACAAGCCACCAGCTCGCTTCCTTCCCGAAACCTCGAATCTCTTCCCAGTCTTAATTTCAAATACCATGGAATGTCATTCGCATGCCGCCAGCTTGGTTTGTTCACGAAACCTCCAATCCTTAAATGTTCTTCGTTGTAACTGCCACCTTTGCACTTCTAAGTATGCAATAATTAAGCTTTACTTCTAACAAGTCATCATACAACACACATAGATATTGTCATTAATGAGGAGATTTTGCATTCGTACGCATTGAAGCAATGTTTCTGGGGTGTTATATTGTCCCCTCCATTTCTTCATTTCAAGCAGCGTCTGGAGCAAACCAACATTTCCATAAAGTAATGGCACCATTTCTACAACAGTTTTGTATAGATATAGTGAACATCTTCCTCACGAGCTTCCCGTGCAGAAATTTACAGTGAAAACATGGATCTTGATGCTGATTTGGAAAGCATATTCTGTAACCTTGATCAACTTAGAGACGCAATTCAACATACCTGCTCAATGGACATGGTTGATACCCTAATTTTTGACGAAGATGAATCCTTCGTATTCTAGAGTGTTGTTTTTGAATCCAAATCAAAAAAATTAATCATTGAAAAAGAGATGTAAAAAAATAAGAAAAGAAAACATCGTTCAGAACTTGACCTTGCCAATATGCAGGCATCCAAAATCTCTCAACTTCACATGGAAACCAGAGATGCTCTTCATGATTCCATTGGATCCATTGAAGCTGAAAATGCCAAGCTAAAGAACTAGATTAAGGAATTAGAGGAAGCTTTGTTTCCTATGACATTGCTTCATAGTTCTTTGGGAATATCCATGCTTTCTACTACGTGCACCCCTGCAACAAATCTAAAAGGGTTCTCCATCTTCCTCGCATCCTGTAGAGGATATGTCGAGAAAAATATCAACAAAAGAATGGAACTGATTACTAAGGCCTGGGAAACATCATAGAATATGGATTCCCTGGGGATCAGGGCACATGACTTGCTCCTACTTCTGCAGACAAATTTAAAAAGTGAAGAAACTTTCTATGTGCACACGGTCATCCCTTTTTCCTTTCACGTCAACAACATGCTAGAGACGAGAAGAAGACAACATGATCTCCCTTCCAATAAACGACTCACTCAATTAGAAGCATGCTAGAAAGAGAAAGTGAAGAACCTGTATCTCATCGTCCAATCATATGAGCAAGCAATATCAAATAAAGAAGCATTATTCACAAAGATCACCAAAATTGACTTAGCAGGAAAGACAAATGGCTTCCAGGACCCCATCTTAATTGTCAACTCACTGGCCTCAACCAAGCAAGCTTTCGATAAACAAGTTGATAATTTGAAGGCCTTGTCTTTAGAAAAGTTTTAAAGGATTCTTGAATATCATGAAGAAGAGGTGGACAACTAGCTAGTCTGGTATTCGGTACAGAATGGAGACATTAATGAAGCTCTGTGTAAACTTTCAATTGATGTAAGAAAATTAGAAAATGAAGTTTTCATCATTAAAATCTGCAATGACATCAATGTCGCCCCCTTGAGAAGCTATATTGAAGAGAACTTGAACTGGGTCACCGACAAAATCCAACAGGGAAATGCATAGTTCTTTCTTTATCAATCCAGTAATTCCAACTTTTCTGAGTAGAAATCTATAGCCAAAAATTATCTTCCCATTTCTACTTTTTAGGTATTACATTGTACCATGTCCAACTTCTTTCCACAGTCCTATTTCTTGTACATATTTCTGTTATGGTCCGCGGGAGCCCCAATCCCAGTCTATATGACAAACGCATTTACATTTCCAGGGATATGTAACAAACTATTATTTTTTTCATATATTCCAAATAAAACTATTCTTTTCTCTCCTTATGTGTGTGTGTGTGTGTGTGTGTGTGTGTGTGTTCCTAGATTTTTATCTTCAACTATGCTGAATGTGAAGTCATTCTATTTATTTTATCTCAGTTCCCTTTTTTTCCTATGCATATTTTCTCCAACCTGGTCATTTTCAAAATAAAGTATGAAATAAATCACTGACTCAAATTTGA
>CBVK0100822293.1:0-13732 GCA_900067695.1 Picea abies
AAGTTTTGGTCTCATTTATGGGAGATGATGGACACTAAGTTAAAGAAGAGTGCAAATTTTCATCCGTAAACAAATGGACATACAAAGGTGATAAACATAACAGTGGTACATCTACTTCTAGGATACTACAACAAGCATCATAAGTTGTGGGATGAACAGTTTCCATATGCACAACATGATTATAATCATGACATGCATTCTTCTACTCAAAGAAATCATTTTGAAGTGTGTTTGGGATACTTGTCTAAATCACCTATGTATTTTGTTTTTGGAGAAGCAAGTAAAGAAAATGGATAGGATGATACAGATAAAGCTAAAAGTTTCATTCATAGGATCCAACAGGTACATCAAGTAGTACAAGAACAATTGAATAAGAACCAAGACAAATACAAGTATAGGCATGATAAACATCAGGTTGATCATCAGTTTCAAGTTAGTGATCAAGAATGGTTACATATCAGTAAGGACGAAATGAAGGGTGAAGGTAAAAAAATTAGACCAATCTAATATGGTCCATTCAAGATCTTGAAAAATATTGGTACTAATGCTTTTCGTTTAGGTCTACCATCCTACATGGAAATGTAGACAGTGATAAATGTTGAGAGTTTGAAACTTTATGAGCCTCCTATGATTATGGACGAAGAAGAAAGTATTCATATTTCCTACCATCCTACATGGAAATGTAGACAGTGATAAATGTTGAGAGTTTGAAACTTTATGAGCCTCCTATGATTATGGACGAAGAAGAAAGTATTCAGATTTCGACAGTTGATGATTTTTCTCCAAAGTATTTAGACAAGCTACAGGAAGATGTTATTCTCTACAAAATAATCAGGACTTCAGAACGAGGTGATGTGGAAAATATTCGATTTGGTCTTAAAGGAGTAAAAGCAAGCAAAGAAAAGTGGATCGAGATTGAAAAAGTGAGGGATATTTACGCTCACTTAGTTTCTAAGAAATAAAAAATTTAGGTGGTCCAAAAGGCTTCCAATGGGGAGAAATGTTCTAGAAGGATTTAAGAATGCTCACAGAGGTCCAGGAAGATCTGGAATGCTCATAGAGGTCCAAGAGGATCTAGAAATGCTCAACAATTGAGCATAAAAAATTCTCTCTGAAAGGACTTCATTGTGTATAGCTCGGAGATATCTTTCCAATGCCATAAAAATCACCTCAAATAGAGTTTGTATGCAAAATTTATAGCTGGTCAAAGTTTAGGTCAAACAGGGGAAAAAGTCAAAGTCAAGGTGACATGTGTCACCATTGAAAGGGTGACACATGGCATGACTGTATAGCATGTATGATGATGATGTGGTAGTGCCACAAGGCATCACGTGGAACACCATGTAACTAAATATCTAGGTGATATGAAAAATGTACAAATGAGTTGGCACTAATTGGTAACTAACACGTGGCACAGATTCACCTATAAGAGACTACCACATGGAAGTCTCTCATTGGATTTTTATGGTTAATGTTTATCAAAAAGTATAGGGATTGAAGGGGTTTGAATCTATGACCTCATATAACCTTACATAAACATCCTTTGACATTACGCCATCACATTAGTACTTAACCTCATATGGCATGAAATATATTTCAATTTGTTAAAAGGTTTATTCGGTGGGAAAAGGGTCGAGGGATAAATCCACCGACCCATGGTTTATTCAAATCCAATGTAACCATAACCTATATTCACGTTGGGGTCATTTAAAAATTTGGTTATAACAAATAACAACATACTATATATATATAACAAATGGTTACCACCGCACGCCAAAGGAGGAGAGTTCCGCGGGTTTAAACCCACGACCTCCTCCCACATATATGAATGTTTTAACCCATGCACCTAGAGTGCCTTTTATTATGGGTTTCCCACAACAAATATTTATTGCATTCCTAAATTTGTGGAAGGAGGTTAGGGCTCGCACCCTATTTAACTAGCACGTGGACCAAGGCACCAAGACACATGACAGAGTACAAATTGGTCTCGAAGTTCATGCTAAAGGGTATCAAGACTTGGGGATTGCACCGTAATGCATGCCAAGAGGTTCCTTAACGGAATTATATGAACTTTATACTCATTTTTCTCTAAATTTCGCAAGGAATTTGATGGTGCAGTCTGTTTCTGAGTTTGAGCAATGTGTAAAAAGGTCATTGTAAAACACAAGCATTTGAGAATTAATAAAGAGGTGTCAATTGGAAGCATACCCAGAGACATAGCACAAATTGGGTGAACTCTGTTAAAAAAATTGTGTATGTGGCATACTATTGTTGTTCTATTTCACTCAATTATTTTCAAGTTGTTTATCATTAAAGTGAAATTGGATAGATAAGTAATTTCACATATATTTTACAATCATTCAAACGATCATTATCATTTATAAATCAATCTAGACGTTTATGTAAATTAAATAATAATTATCATCTAAGGATTTTTCGGATCACTAAGACTCGTAGTGAGCCTTAAAGCCATATTGATAACAACATAAATTACGAAAAATTTTGGGCAATTTTTTCTCTCTCTCTTATAAAACTCTCGGCCCTCAAAAAATACCAGACTCGATCACAAAACATTCAACATCAAGAGGCATGTGTCCACGAGTTCTTCAGACAATTTGAGTTTAATTTGGGAAGGGATGGATTAAGAATAAATACAAAATAAACATGTGAGACAACTTTAAGGTGAATCTCACGGTCTATGGAAAGAGTAATGTGTTGAGCAATTAAGAATTCAACAGTTCTAACAATTGTACCAGATCATTAAATCATGCATCAAATAGTAAAAATTTTCATATGTTTAGATCCATGGAGGCACCCTCTACACATCATTAAATATAAGAAAAAATGACAAGAAATATTGGTCATACATTCAGAGGAAATCAATTCAGTATCATAAGCTAAATAACACGTAGTAACATTGTACATGTCATGAAACTTGTTGCTCAAGCTTTTATTAATGGGGATTTGACACATGAAGCCATGAGATGAGAGGGATGGCTTTTACAAGAGCACATACACAGAAAAATAAGCACATGTTGAAGCATAATGCAGGGGATGAATATCTTAAATCATGTAGCCTTGAAAATTGGTATGTGTCTAAGGGCATCTTGATTAAACAACTCGAGTATAATATACTCTTAAATTCCCCAAAGTTTTGACCCTAAAACTGAGCTCCTTTCATTGATTTATAGCTTGTCTCCAATCGAGAGAAAATCGCTTACTTGAACCAATACTTCTTCTTGAAAATGATTTCCTTTTTTCATAATCTTGATATTGCATATGGTTTTCTAACTATTCCCAATTTTCTAACTAATTTTACCAGATTTTACTATGAAGAAACCAATTTATATCACCATATGAGCCTTCATTATACTATTGTTGGGTGTTTTCTCCTCATCCAATTGAGCCTTTATTTGATTCTTTCCAAGAGGCTCAATTGATTCCCATCATTGCATCATGAACCTTTTACCTTAGTTGCTAAGATGATACGCTAAACATTTCCTTCGAGCTGACAGTGCCCAATAACACAGGGTACAATGGACCAATCCATTACACCCTCTGCATCAAGCTTCTCCAGTGCACTGATGGGATTGGCTAATGCACTTTAGGGTAGACTCTCAAATGCCCCTTTTACCTCAATATCATGCTAATGATACCATAGAAGGGCATTCCTCTCTTGAATAACACAATGTCCCAACATCTACAACCAAGATGATTCATAATCTACTCCTAAGTGGAGGGTCGATGCAAGCGGGTCATCATCTGAAACACCTGGAATTTGAGTAACTTAACTTTAGAACCTAGATTAATCATAGATTGGTGGTTCATGATCTCTACGATTTTCTCTTATAATATATTGAAACATGTTTTCACATACAACTAATGAGAGGAAATGATTTACTACGCTTGGTATGATGTATGAAGATCTCAGACTCACGTTAATGCACATGTCGAGGTGATGATTACTGGACCTTGTCTAGTGCAAGCATCAGAATGATGATGAGTGAAAGGATGTGGATGCGAGGTTGGACGTCTTCTTATGCATCACATATTTCCTAACTAATTTGGCAGGATATCAATGAATCTCCCCACTCGCCTAAGAAATTTTCCCTTGTTCTCATGTTCACAACACGTTTCCTTTTCCCTATGGTTCAAAGCCTTTTGAATTTTGGGGGAAAAACACGACAAATTTTGATGACATCATGTTGATGTCGGCGTGGATCTATAGACATGTGGGAACACGAGATCTTTGAATTGTTACATGTAGGAGTTGAAGTGTCCTCAAGGACTCAACATATGTGTGGTTGGGATAAGTATGAAAACCAAAATGATGGTGAGCCTTCTCATTACAGATGGCGATTCTTGACAGGCTTGAAAAATATGCATTACTAACTAGTCAGGTCCTCATTATCTTCGTCGATGTCCATATGGATTGTTATGTTGGCTCCATTTGGCGCTAAGAGAATGGATAGATACGTAATGAGTTGGTAGATATGCAATCAGGCAGGATCGGAATACCACCCTCGTAACCCTAGGGGAGTGGTTTTACTTTTATATATCTTACCATGTGACACCATTAACTCTTCGCCACGTATCTCCTTAACACTATTGTAGCACCCCAATGTTTTGTTAACTCCCATACACCTTTTCAATGTGAGATGCATCCTTAACCATTGATTAGGCTTGCATGTAGCCATAGGATGATCAGTCCCGCACCTTCACCTACACTTTCTCATTAATCCCTTCTCTTATGATATGGTTCTATTGGGTTAGGTATTAAGCCTATTTTGGATGTGATAAGCCCCTTTCCTTCTACCAATAAGCCCCCAAGTATTTGATACTCATCCCTAGGCCCTTAGGGATTGATTTTTCATTGTAAAATTTCTTGGCTTTCGACCATGCGCTTTGCCTCTTTTATCCATGCACTCTATAAGCTCCCTTTCAACCTCTTGCTCTTCAATTTCACCCCCATAATCTCGATCAACATGCACACTAATGACCAAATCAAATCTAATACTAACATTGGCTTCAGCGGAGACAACATACCCTAGTGGTTTGCTAAGAAATGTAGACCAAGTGCCTTCTCCTATTGGTTTATGAAGTCTACATCAAAACAAACTATTTCGTGTGCACCTGAAAAAATAATCCGAGAAAATTTCTCAACAACTTAAAGTTAAAACCCTAACTTCTTGCTTGTGTAAAATATGGTGAATGAAGTAAAATTAAAAATACATAACAAGAATGGAAAAATATTTATTTATATATAGGGTAAGAAAATTCACAACATTCAGTACTACATGAAATGTTTGAGGAACTTCCTATTTACAGTATCCCCAAACAATTCTCCATCTAGTTGCGCCATATCATATGTGTTGTTGTCTTATTTTGTAACTATTTGGATAGGTCCAAGCTAGAGATTATCAAATTTTCCATTCTTTCCCTTTGCTTCTCTTCTAGCATCCCACTTTAAGACTAGATCTATTTTCATAAATCTTCTCTCCTTGGATCTCTTGTCAAATATTTCTTTCATTTTTTCCTAGTGAGATTGAGACCTCAGTTGTACTTGATCTCTTACCTATTGGACTCCAATCAATTGATTGATTATTCTTTTCATATCATCTGACTCTACCTCTTCACCTTGAAATAGTTTCATCAAAATAAGTGATCCAGGTGGATATCGGTGGCCACCCACCTTCTCCAACTGGCAAAAATACATAATAGGAATGAAAAAAGATTTATTTATTTACAGGGTAAGAAGATTTGCAACATTTAGTATTGTAATAAATGTTTGAGGAACTTCCCATTAATAAGAACCCCAAACATCTCACCATCTAGTTATGCCATCTCATCTTTATTTTTGTCTTGTGTTGTAACTATCTGGAAAGGTCCAAGAAAGAGATTTTCAAATTTTCCATGCTTTCTCGTTGCTTCTTTTTTGGTGTCTCACTTTAAGACTAGATCTCCTATCATAAATCTTCTCTCCTTGGACTTTTTGTCAAAGATTTCTTTCATTCTTGCATGGTGATCTTGAGTCCTCAGTTGTACTTGATTTCTTACTTGCTGGAGCTCAATCAATTGGATGATTCTTCTTTACATATCATATGAATCTACCTCTTCATCTAGAAACAATTACATCACATAAAGATTGAGTTGTATAGGAAAAATAGCTTCCAACCCATATACCAATTGAAATGGAGAAGTACCAAGGGACCTTTTGATGCTTACTCTATCTTCCCAGACTGCATATTTGTACCAAGGGACCTTTTGATGCTTACTCTATCTTCCCAGACTGCATATTTTAGGTGAAAATCCCAAGATTTCTCATTTTGGGGCAACACCTTATGATGATATTAATGAGGTTTTTATTAGAATACTCGGCCAAGCTATTTCCTTGTAGATAATATGCAATGGAATGTCCCAGCTCTGTGTTGTAGTTTTGAAAAAATTGCATCAACTTGGTATATTTAAATTCTTTGGAATTATCAGTTATAATAATTTTGGGGCATCCAAACCTTTCTAAAATGTTCTCCTCATGGAACTTGATGATGATTGAATCAGTTGTTTCCCTGGTGGGGATTTCCTCCACCCACTTGGTGAAGTAGTTTGGGGTTGTCAAGATCCATTTGTGTTGCCCACTTGAATTTGGGTTGATTTCACCAATGAATTCTAGTCCCCATTGTTGGAAGGGTGCTTCTGTCTTGATAGGTCTAATCAGGAGAGGCTGCAATTTTTTCTTCCCTGCAAACATCTAATATTCTACACAGGCCCTAACCATGTAGTTCACATCAGAAAATGATGAGGGCCAATAATAACCAGCTTCGAGGATTTTGTATGTAGTGGATCTCCATGCATGATGACCCCCACATATCCCTTTATGAAATTCATTGATGATTTCCTCAGTTTCCTCTTTAGTCAGAAAATTTAGCAATATTCATATTGGGTCCTTCCAAAACAAATTTCCTCCCAAAATATAGTACTTCACGGCCTTGAGCTAGATAGACTTGTCTTTAGCTTTGTCCCATGTTGGTGAGCAACTTAGATTCCAAAAATAGAAAATCACATTTTTATACCAATCAGATTCAACAAACTTAGGGCTTACCTCAGAATATGGTTCTTGTGTTTCATCCTCTCCTTGCTCTACTGCCATGATGTTTGTTGTTAGAGAATTTAATTCAGTGGCCTTGTATTTTGACTAAGCCATGAGTTTTTCCAGGCCTTGTCCATTTACCCTCTCAGTGGGATTTATATCCAAATCATAATATTGCATATTGGAAATATATTTTCCTCTTCTTCCCTCATTATCGGGTTGTGTGAGGATGTCCTTGATGGAATTGTTAGGTACATAAGAAAATGTTTTGGAGTGAAATATATAATATTTTAATTATTTTAATGACTTAACCAAGGAATATGCTTGTTTCTCCAAATTAGTGTATTTCAATTATGCATCCCTCAAAGCTCTGCTAAAGAAGGCTATTGATTGCTCCTGATTTTCATCATTTTTATACAATGAGACAAAAACTATAGTATGTTCTGAGGCAAAAGAAAAAATGAAGAAGTCCTTATCATAATTCGGGTTGATTGAAACTGGGGATTCTCCCAATGCCTCTTTGATTATCTGAAAATATTATCTAACTTTAGGGGTACACTTCACTTCATGATTTTTATTTAGCATGTTGGTGATATGTCTAACCATCTTAGCTAAATTTGGGACAAATATTCTCAGGGAGTTGATTCTTCCTAGGAAATATCATATATCTTTCATATTTATAGGTATAGAAATATTCTTGATTACTTCCACTCTTTCTGGGTTTATTTTTACCCCTTCCTTTAACACTATATGACCAAGGATTTTTCCCCTTGTCATAGAAAAATAAGACTTCTTTGGATTCAATGATAGGCCAAATTTCCTACACTTGACAAAGGTCTTCCTTAAGTTCTTAATGTGATCTTCACCTTGGAGAAGATAATCATATCGTCAAGATATATTAAAATGAATCTATCCTTCTCTCCCACAAATGATATATCCATACCTCATTGGAATGTAGCTCATGTGTTTATCAAACCAAAGGGAATTTTATCATACATGAAAGCTCCACATGGGGTTGTGAAAGTTTTTTTTTTCCCTATTATCAAGATGCATTTCCACCTTATTATATCCTGAGAAACTATCATCATAGAGATCATATTTTCTCCCAGAAATTTCTAAAGTATGTGATCCATTTTGGGCCGGGGGTAATTGTTCTTTGGTCAGCACTTATTTAGATTTATGAAGTCAACACACAACCCTATCTCTCCACTCTTCTTTCTAAATGGAACCATATTTTCCACCCATTTAGAATATCTAAAAGGAATGATAATTTGAGCATCAAGTAATTTCCTCACTTCCTTCTCAATTATGGGTAGAAACATGGTGTTGACTTTCTTTAGCTTTTGCCTAAAAGGATTATTACCAGGCTTGAGTGGTATCCTATTTTGTATGATGCTAGTATCATAGATCTTTAGGTCTTCATACTTCCAAGCAACTATGTCCATATATTCCTTGAACAATTGCAAGTATTTTTCCTTGTAATCGGGGGGAAATTCTTTCAAAAAATTTATGTATTTTGGTTCATTTTCTATCCCAATGTTGCATTCTTTAACATTGTCGTCTTTGGATAAAATTATGGGATTTACGGGCACATCATTCCTATCAAAAAGTTTCTCCAGGAGCACCAGTCCATTAGAAATAAAGTTGGTTTTCAGTTGAAGCACTTTATGCCCAACCATGTATTCACTAAACTCATAGGTCATTTTCATTTCGATTTCATCCATAGTGTTGGAGACCCCCCCTATTCCCGTCGGGGCTGCACGACCTCCCAGTCTAGGATATTTCTTCCTTCTGATTCAGATCGACCCTTCAATCTCCTTATTGAACCCAAAACAATTATACACATGTCCCCTTTTCTCCTAAGGTGCAATTCCTGTGATACCTGTGACCTCTATCTGTGTGATTATGAAACGTCAAGTTTCAGGCAATAACTCATTTTTCATTAGCCCCTTCCTTCATATGGACCTGGGTTGTGTCCTTACGAAAATATGTGATTGCGGGCACATCAAAGGGTGGTTTTAGGCCAACCCGCTTTTCGCCCCACAATTCACTATAAAGTGCCACATATTCCTTCGGTGATACTGTGATTTCAATTGCGGCCCGCTCAAGGAAAATTAAGATCCAAGTATGTTTTCGCCCCGCAATTCTTCCCGGTCGCCGATCTCTCACTTTCGGCGATGATCCATGATCAACAACTGCTATCTAGCCTCCTTTCATGTCTTTCACATGTCTTCCAAGACCTCCATGATTTTTTGGCACATAGATCTTTTCTAAACCAACGACTATGATTGATTCAGGCTTTCTGGTCTTCGAGAGTTTCAACTATCAACTCTTGCTTCCTCCTCAGTATCTATTTTCCGAAGTGGAAGATCTGCTGATACCTGTCACTACAAATGTGTGGCTATGATTTCCTCCGCAAATCTGGCCTTCGGGAGTTTCAGTTGTCAACCTCTCGTTTCTTTCAAAGAGATTTCTACAAAATGGAAGATTGTCTGCCACGCGTCCTTCTAAATTGACGGCTCTTCTCCCGCTTCAGGACATTAGTCTCCTCAAATAGATCAATGGTCATTCATCCCCCTCCTCTATCAATGATCAAAATATTCTTCAGGACTTTGGCGCTTTCTCCCTCTGCTTTCCTCTGGAGTGCTTTGTACCTGGAGTTCTAGATCTGGTGCCACACATCCACTTTCAAATCAACGGATGTCGTCTGTTCTAGATCTGGTGCCACACATCCACTTTCAAATCAACGGATGTCGTCTGCTTCTGGACTTCAACCTTCAGGATTCTCAAATCCCAACTTTCACTTCCCTTTGAAGTTTGTGGATGTATGTCGCATGTCCACTTGAATCAGACGGTTGAAACTTAATTCATCTCTTCGTGTTTCAGAAGTTTCAAACTTTTATGTGCTCCTTCTTCACAGAGTGCCTTCACCTAAAACTGATGGATTTCCGCCACGTGTCCTTCCAGACAGTGGACGGTCCCAAATCACTTCAGGAATTCGAGACTTTAGCAATGCCACTCCCCTTTTTCCTTGGCTCCTCCTTAGAGGTGACCTTGGGCAGTGACCTCACCTTGGCTCCTCCTTAGAGGTGACCTTGGGCAGTGACCTCACGCAAACACATGATTACAGGCACGCTCAAAGGTGGTTTGAGAGAAAACTTATTTTCATCCCGTAATTCACCTTGAGCCTCCATGTGCCCTTTCTCCAAAACAGTGGTTTGGATTGTGGCCCGCCCTCGACTTCGTAAAGCTTGAGCACCTTCTATCCCCACAATAAAAGGTGATTGTCGATATCATGATCTTAGCGGTTCTTCTAAAAGGACGACCAAGTTCTACCTCCAACAGTTCAGATCTCCCTCTCCCAGATCGACGGCTGGGGTCATTTCGGAATTCCAGACATTGAAATTCTCAAATCTCAAAATTTTCCTTTATACCGCAATGAAGGATCTTTTGCGCAGTGATCCAACGGCCATTGTTTCCCTCTCTCTTGAGCTTCTGATCTCTTCTGACTTAGAATATTTTATAATTATTCAAAGGCTTTGAACTTTTCTCCTCCTTCGAGTTTTTCTATTGGGTCTCTTCTGCACTTACGAAAAGCGTTATCCCTTCTGAGCTTGATCCTTAGAGGATTTGATTTCCCATGCACTCCTTGTGTTTCTGGGATTTTGTCAAACTCAGATCCGAAGGATTTCTTGAAAAGAAATTCTTCTTGCCCTCTTGGCCTTCCTCTTGCTCGATGCACACCTTGCAGAGATTCTCTTTACAGAGTGTTCTATAGCTTTGTCTCTCTCTGAACTCAACACAGAGTTGTTCCTATGCACTCCTTTCACTTATGCTGATGAAGATCAATGCTACATCTCCTGAGATTCTCTAAGGTTAATTCACCTCTGTCAACGCACTCCTTGAGGACTATGTTCACTCCTTGCACTCGAAAACTCAAAGAAGAGAAGCAATTGAAACTTATTCCATTCTTCACCAGTTCATGCATTCAAAACATGAACGACATATAAAATCATAACAATTAATGCAAATACATAAACACACAGAAAGTTCATATGCAAGAAAAACTGCTTTCTTTCTATTAAGATGAATGTCCAATTACAATATGTGCAGGCTGGACTATAACAAATTCACATCTCTCTCAAAACAAACTATTCTACTTCCTATTCAATGAAAATACTCCTCCAACAGTCTCATTTGGGCATGCCATGCATCTACATATGTAGGAAGTTTCCTAGGGTTCCCTCTGACTACCTCTCCTATCGAAGTAACAACTAACAACCACTCAAGATCTGTTACATTCAAGACTAAGAGTGAAACTCCCATACCTCTCGAGATCATTCAGTTTCTAAGTGTTTCACTCTTCTTCAATCATCCATTCAAAACAGATCTGCAGAATAAACGCCAGCTTTTAGATTCCGATTAATTTAAAAAGGCACACCATGGCGTTGAGTTGTCCCTCCACATGGGATTTGTTGACGATGATCCTGCATCATAATCAACTGTTGGGAAAAACATGAGCTCCTTCTCATGGATCCCTCTACCATGTTGTTGAGATCCTCCAGGGTCCCATACTTTCTCTTGGAGTTGTTCATCTGTCCTTTTCCTTGCAACTTCTTTTTCCCTACTGCTCCTGCAGTTTTTCTTTTGTCCCATACATCTCTAATGACTGCTTCTTTACTGCTTCCATCATCAATCTCATTATCTCCTCTATTTCTTTGTCCAGCTGGTCCATTGGCTAGTTTTCCCCCTACAGTATGCTCTGTTGCCTTTTCTCTCCATCAACTTCCAACTTGACTTGTTGGATAAGATGTTTTTGCATTTTTACCCTTCTCTCCAGGGCCTCTATCTCTTCACACAGATCAACAAGATCCATGTTATATGTTGCTTCATTCTCTACTATAGGCTCACATTCTACATTTATATCTTGCTCATCTTCCTAGACGAAATTTTTTATCCATTCATCTGAATGTTCGTCTCTTTCTGCTATAGATCCCAATTCTACAGTTGCCTTATGTTTATCTCTTTGGCTAAAATTTTTTATCAATTCCACTGAATTCTCTTCTTTCTCCATCTCTTGGGAACATTGAAGTGTGTGCCCTTTATCCTCCTTATCAATCTGATCAATCTGAACCTTCATGTTATATTTATCTCTTGTGTCACTAGTTGGCCACTCTATTGCAGGCTCTAATTCTACAGTCTCGCCACTAAGTTCCTTCTCATCTTTGGCCTCTGACAAATTGACTTATGTCATCTCCTCCTGTGTTGATTCAATTTCAACTTCCGCCAGATGCTCCCCTGGATGGTATGATCCTCCACTTGTTTCCCTTTGTCTGACTACATTTTGGTAGTCCTTTTCTAGTTATGGATTGTTCAACCAGTCCTCCAACATCTTCATCTCTTTCTCCCATTGAGTGAGCAATTCATCTGAATTCTCCTCTTTTTACATTGAAATGTGTGCTCTTTCTCCTCTTCACCAATCTGATCAATCTGAACTTTCATGTTATATTCATCTTCTATGTAATTAGTTGGCCACTCTGTTACAGACTCTAGTTATGAAATCTCACCACTGAGTTGTTGCTCAGCTTCCTCCTCTGATAGATTGACTTTTTTCATCTCCTCTTGTGTTGTTTCAACTCCAACTTCCTCAAGCTTCTCCCCGGGTTGGTATGCTCATCCAACTGTTTCCAATTTGTCCTGTTGGAGATGCCTACTCTGCATATTTACTCTTCCCTCCTAGGCTTCTAATTCCTCATACAACTCAACAAAATCTATGGTGTCTACTTCCTCTTCTTCTGCAAGCTCCAATGCTCAACAAAATCTATGGTGTCTACTTCCTCTTCTTCTGCAAGCTCCAATGCTGCAGTTATCTCCCTTTCAACTTCCTGGCTTAAAATTTTGAGCAATTATGTTGAATGCTCTTCTCTTGAAATCTGCATGATTGTCTCCTGGCATCCATCTTCTGGTTTTGGATTGTCCAACCAATCCTCCAACATCTTCATCTCTCACTCCCATTGAGTGAGCAATTCATCTGAATTCTCCTCTTTTTCTACTGGGGGAAACATCAGGTTTTGCTCCTTCTCCTCCTCTTTGACAGTATTTGGTGGTTGTCTTTCCTCTGCTACACTTGCATCACAGACATAATTATCTTTAAAATAATTTGGCTCCGTGTCCTCTTTCTTGGATTCTTGTTGCACTACCTCCTCATGTGCAACACTTGTATTATCCTCTGTTGGACTATTTTGTAGGAATAATTGAATTCCCCCAATGATCAGAACACCCCTATGATCTTCTTCCATCAACACTCCTTGATGATATGAACTCTCAACTGAGTTCATCTCTTCTCCCCTTCCAACCTGACAACTTTGGATTTTATCTATGCCCACCTAGAAGTCTATGAGATCAACTGATCCCATCTCATTGCCCACCTGGCAATTTGAACTTTCAGCACTGCTCCTCTGGAAATATATGAGACCTTCCACTGATCTCTTTCTATTTCCCACCTGGCAACTTGAAAGTCCTTTTCTGCTCTCCTGGCAGTTTATGAGATCTCCTGCTAATATCATATCATTTCCCACCTAGAAATATGAATTTCCATTGTTGTCCTCCTAACAGTCTATGAGATCCTCCAATGATCTCATTTCA
>CBVK0100822296.1:4972-18950 GCA_900067695.1 Picea abies
CCTTTTTCTTTTTTCCCTCTTACTATCCCTTTCTAGTTCTAACACTTAGTCGCATTTTATACCGCAAGTTCCCAGGTTGGTGGACTTACATTTTCTCACCTACATCTACAAATTCACTTCACGAGTCTGACCGACCGCCATGGTGTTCCATACTTAGCCGATTTTACGATCGTGGGTTCCCAAGTTGATGTGATCGAGCTTTCATGTTCTCGTGTTCCGTGATAGACATATTGCACCAAAGAGTTTTGTGATCTACACTTCGATCCCTAAACTTCCTGAACTTCATAAGTGTCATTCTTCCTACATGAATCCATATGACCACTGCGTCATCCCACACTTAGCCAATTTCACGCCTCATACCATCGCGGGATCTCGGGTTCGCGGGTTCCCGGGTTCACAAAAATATCAAGTCACATATTACCCCCGTCCATCCCCGCCACCCTCGTGCCCTTCCTAATGCACATTTACTATGATTTTAATGCAAATAAATTACTATATAGGTTCGAAGGGATGGTCATTAATAAGTGAAAGGCTCAAGGATGTCTCCTATTAAAATGCATTAAAACAAGATTTACGAAATATTATATCATCTCCCTCCAGCGTTCATTCCTAACATAATTTGGAGCAAGAGAACATTCTCGTCGACTTATGGCAGAAACTCGACAACATTTATGTGGAGATACACTGAATATTTTAGGTCAGGAGGATCATATTTTTCAGTGGTCCAGGGAACATTCCTATTATTCATCCCCTTCTTCCTAGAAGAAAAAAATCTAGATGTTTGGAATTGTGTCGCAGGGTGTGTTTCGGAAGTTTTTGATTGTAAAGTGTTGGTCACCTGGTGCACTGACAGATACATTCCAAGCCAATGAATCATCCAGTTGCGGGACCATTCCCCTATNNNNAGTTGCGGGACCATTCCCCTATCTCTCTGTCACCTCAGGTTTTCTGTAAGATGTTGAGGCTTCCCAAGACAACTCTCACCTTCAAAGTTGAATATTGTAGGGAGTTTTTAAAAGTTCATGTCGATGAAATCGACCTCTTACCTAAATTTCTAGAGAATCCAGTGGTTGTCCCCGAGGACACCACAAGATTGCATATTGGCTCATTTAAAAATCCCTTCGGGGAAATTACATGGATTTTTACAAGGATAACAAGAAAGGAAACTAGGGCCAACATCTCTCAGATGATTCTTTCCAGTATTTATTTTACGTTCAAGGAACAGGCCATCTTCGATTGGGGTAAATTGATTTCCATTCAAATCTCTTCCCAAATGCCCCACTACAAGAAGGATAAGAATTTTTTTATGTAATCTTATTTGGTTTTCACGATAGCACATTTTTGTTAGTTCCTGAGATTATATCTTATTTGGTTTTCACGATAGCACATTTTTGTTAGTTCCTGAGATTATTTGTTTACAAAAAGGTAAACTGTGAGTTTGACCCAGTAACTTTCTGGTATCAATAATTGTGGAGGCACAAGGCCTCCCAACATTTTTATGAAGAATTTAATGATTTTGTCTCAGTTTTTAAAGAATTTTTGTTTGGAAAAAATGCTCCCTGGATGTCTAACCAGGCGAGTAAGTTCCTAGATAGGAAGGGGACACTAGAACAAATGTAAAATTATAACGTTATAAGTATTTTTGGATCCAAAGAAAATCCTTCCTTCCTTCTATGCCATATATCTGACAAAATGTTTATTGATGAGATAACAAGGCAGTACACCTATTGGTTGAATTTTTTTCATGAAAAGAGAAAAAATAAATTCATACATCTACCTTGGAAAGTCAGGGATTTCATATTCAACAACAACATCTAAAATTCTTCTCTTTAAATCTGACTGATGCATACTAACAGTTGTAGCATGCATGAGATGTACTCTTCTACTAAGTGCATCAACGACTTTATTTTATTTTCCTTTGATATTCTTGATGTCAAAATCATATTCTCTTAAAAATTCTAGCCATCGCATTTTCCTGGAATTCAAAGTGTTATCACATAGAATTGCAAGGGTCAAAAATCATTTCAGTTTTGATTTTTAGTCATAGGTTTTCATTAAGTTTTAGGTTTTTATGTCCCTTTTCTATAGTCATTTTTTCAAATTTTGATGTAAATAATCTAAGGTTAGTTTTGGCTTTGGTCTAGAGTCCTTAGTTTATGCCTTTCTATCATAACAAGTCTGATAAAGCTTCATGAGTCACATCTTTCAAATTCTTCGTCATCACCCTCACATGTCACACCTCCATGTTGTACGCAAACCCCCTCCTTTTGTCACATTTTACCCATTTAACTGTCAAATCAGTTTTGATCTATGTGTTGCCAACTCACTAGGAGAGTTCGTAACTCATTCAAAGGTATACCATGCATTCATTTCCATCATTGCATTTATGGATCGTTTCAAATAATATCTCATTGTTTTCAGAGCTGATATTTTAAACAAATGTCTAGGGATTATGTCATAAAGGATTCTAATTGTTTTCTCCAAGTGTGCAAATCATATTTGAGATCAACACTGCGAATCTGGTGCTACAAATAGGTGCTACGAACTTAGTGTTGTGAATTAGTTGAAGAAGAGAGTTGGGGGTTGGACTACCTACAAACATTCATTTTCAAACTTAACAACATCAACATAAAAAACGAGTCCACCAAGTACTCCATGAAGATTTATACAATGTCTAAAGGAGAGGTTTTTGTTGGTTTCACCCCCTGACGTTGTGAACTTTGTTATTCTATTGTTGAATTATTTCACATCCATTTACTTCATGCTATGAACTTCCTTCATTAAACCTCATCACCTTTAACACCTCATCCAACCTTCTCACTACTTAGAATTGATTTTCTCCTCTAGTATTTCCCAACATTGCAAACCCCCTGTTCTGGCGCTACGAACTCTCATTTTTGGCACTGCGAACCTATTGAGGTCATTTCCCTCTTCCGAAATTTCCCTCCCCTTTTCTATTTTCCCAAATTATTTTCTTCCTTTCTTTTCCCTCTTTTATACTTAGTCATTTTTTCCTTTTTCTTTTTTCCCTTCTAATTTCCCTTTCTTGTTCTATACTTATTCATTTTTCAAAATCGCGGGTTCCCGAGTCGGCAGACTTGAGGATCCTCATCTCCATCCATACCCTCCCATCATGAGTCTAACCGACCATCACCCTATTATATAATGTCCAATTTTGTGATCACAGGTTTCCAGGTTGACGGGGTCGAACTCGCATACCCCATGTTCTGTGACATACATTTTGCATCCAAAAGTTTTTGGATCTACATTTTGACCCCTGGACTCCCTGAAATTCCAAGTCTCATTCCTCTTACTATGATTCCATCCTACCTCCATGTTATCCTATACTTAGCTGATTTTTAACCTTTTGCAGTCACTCGTTCGTCCTCACCACCTTTGTGCTCTTCCCAATGCACATTTAGTATGATTTGAATGCTAACAATTCATCATGCATATTTTCATTAATAAGTGAAGGGCTCGAGGAGATCTCCTATTAAAATGCATTAAACCAGGATTTACGAAGGATTATATTATCCCTCTCAAGCATTCATTTTAAACATTTTCTGGAGCAAATGAACATTTTCTTCAACTTATGGCAGCAACTCAACAACAGTTCTGTGGAGATACATTAAAAATTTTCAGGCATGAATACCAAAGAATTCAGTGGTCCAAAGAATATTCTTACTACTCATCCCCTTCTGTCCAGAAGGAAGTAATCTGGATGTCTAGAATTGCGTGCACAGGTTGTGTCATGGAAGTCTTTGACTGTAAAGAGTTGGTCACCTAGTTCTCCAAGAGATATATTCCAAGCCAATGGATCATTCAAGTGCGGAATCATTACCCTATTCTCTATCTCCTCAGGTATTTCGTAAGATGTTGAGACTTCCCAAGCCAACTCTTACCTTCAAGGATGAAGATTGAAGATAATTATTAAATAAACATGAAAATGGGTTGGACCTCTTACTCGAGTTCCTAGAGAACCCATTGGTCATCCCCGAGGACATCACGAGATTGCAAGTCATATCATTCAAAAATCCTTTCCGGGAAATTTCTTGGATTTTCACGAGGATAACATGACAAGAAACTACATCCAGCATCTCTTGCATGATTCTTTACATTTTGTAATTTGCGGTCAAGGAACATTCCATCTTTGATTGGTGCAAGTTGATTTCCATTGAAATATCTTCCCAATTTTCTTAATACAAGAAGGATAAAAAAGTATTTATGTCATCTTATTTGGTTTTCGCGATAGCAAATTGCTGTCAGTTTTTTATATTATCTATGTGTAAGAAGGTAAACTGTGAATTCGACTCGGTAACCTTCTGGTATCAAACATTATGGAGGCACAAAGCCTCCAAGCATTTTTATGAAGTTTTTAATGATTTTGTCTCAGTTTTTAAAGACTTTTTGTTTGGAAAGGACTCTCCCCCAATGTCTGACCAGGCGAGTAAGTTCCTGGATAGGAAGGGGACACTCGAATAAATGGAGAATTACAATGTCATAAGGATTTTATTATTCCAAGGAAAATACTTCCTTCCTTCCATGCCACATATCTGACAAAATGTTTGTTACTGAAATAGAAAGGCAGTACAACTACTGGAAGCATTTTTTCCATGAAAAGAGAAAAAAACAATTCATACCTTTGCGCTAGAAAGATGGGGACTTCATATTTAGAAATATGAACAATATTGATGAATTTACAGGCCATTTCCATGACATGAATTTAAGATATGCTGAAAGAGTAAGAGGGTTCGACCCTAGCATAATTTTTGTAGAACATCTACTGGCAATTGGCTTTAGCAATTCTTTTATTAATGCTATTCTGAATGAAGATAGAGATAATGACTCAAGCACTCCTGCTCATGACACTGGTGACTTGGAAACAATACTCATCACCAACGAGTCGTACAAACATAAGGGAAAAGGTCCCAGAGAGAAAAGTGTCAAATCTCCACATGTCACTCCAAAGAGTAAAACACCTCGGAGCAGTGCTCCAATGGCCCACCAAATTAAGAAAATGACCCATAGTTCTTCAGGAGGAGGAGGAGATAAGAACCCTCCTTCAGAAAAAATTTAAAGTTCCCATAAACTTCCCTTGAGGAAGAAAAGAAAAAACATTGTGCAAGAAGAGGAGGGACCTCGAGAAGAAAGTGATATCCATGACCTATCCCTCGAGGATATGGAACTTGAAATTGACATCGATAAAGTGTTCCCCAACGATGAAAGATAGAGAGAACTACTCACCAGAACCCTCAAGTGGAAATAATTGGGACCGAGACCTTAGACGAAGAAGAGTCTTTTTCATTTCCGAGCGGTGTTCTTGACAGTGAATCCAAAAATTTGATTATTGATAAAAGAGATGTAAAGAATAATAAGAGGAAATCCTGATTAGATATTAACCTATGTAACATGCAGCCTTCCCAAATTTCCCTGATACACCAAGAAAATGGAGATTCTCTAGACAACTCTATTGAAGTCCTTGAATCGGAGAATGTCAGGTTAAAGGAGTGAATCAAATAATTGGAGGAAGCTATAATGCCTTGTCCAATGCTTGGTAGTCCTTTAGAAATGATTGGGCCTACCACACATGTGGCAAAGTTAAAAGGATCGGCAAGCCTTCTCACGCTAGCTCGAGGCTATGTGGAAAAGAATATAAATAAAAGAATGGAATTAATAACAGAGGCTTGGTAGATGTCAAAGAGTATGGTCTCTTTTGGAACAAGAGCACATGCTTTTCATGAATGTCAAAGAGTATGGTCTCTTTTGGAACAAGAGCACATGCTTTTCATGAATATCTGCAAGAAGATTTGAAAAACGAGCAAGGTTTCTACCTCAATGTGGTTGTACCATTTGGTGTTAAAGTTACTAATATGATGGAATTGAGAAGAAGAGAGGAGGATCTCCCTTCCCTGAACCGAATAAATAAACTAAACGCATGTTGGAAGGAAAAGGTAAAAAACATGAATGGTATCGTTCAAGCATGTAGCCAGGCCATAACTAGAGGAGAGGAACTATTCAAGAAGCTAACTGAGTTAGATCTAGTTGGCAGCACCAATGAAGTCCAAGACCCGAAATTGATACTCAACTCGTTGTTTTAACCAAGAAATCATTTGATGAACAAGTTGATATCTTTAAAGGGTTGTCATTTGAAAAATTCTATGGCATTCTTGAATATGGCGAAGATGACGTGTAAAATTGGCTAGTTGATTATTCAATTAAAAACCAAGATATTGAAGAAGCATTGTGCAACATTTCTATTGATCTAAGGGACTTGGAAGGTGAAATCTTCAATATAAAAATCCATCATGAAATCAACGTGGCGCCAATGAAGAGTTACATCGAGGAGTGATTCAAAAAGATTGTCGACAAGCTCACCAATGAAGGGCAAAGGACAGTTGAGATAGTTCCTATAACCGTCAAGGAGAGCCATAAAAGGACATCAAAGAGAAAGTGAAAATTATGATATGCCATCATAGTAAATTCATATTGATCACGTCATTCTATCTTTATCAATCTCTTCATCCAGTTACTCCACCTTTTTAAATAGAAAGGTTTAACCGAAGACTGATATTTTCCTTTTTCTTCTTACCAGGTCTTGTTGCCTTCCGCTACCCACTTTCTTCTTTCTACGAACTTCTTTCTTATACATATTTTTTTTATGGTTCACGGGAGCCCCAATCCCAGTCATTATGACAAACACATTTTAATTTCAAAGAATATGTATTGAACTATATATTTTTCCCCCCCCCCCACCTCTCAGTAATCCAATAGATACACTAAATATTTTCGAGCACAAGGATTAGAATTTTCACTGGTCCAAGGCATATTCCTAGTATTCATCCCCTTTTGTCTAGAAGGACATAATCTAGACATTTGGAATTGCATGTGCGCGGTGTGTCCAAGAAGTTTTTGATTGTAAGGAGCTGCTCACCTAGTGCTCTGAGAGATATATTCCAAGCCAACGGATCATCCAGTTGCGGAACCATTCCCCTATCTCTCTATCACCTCAATTTTTTTGTAAGATGTTGAGGCTTCTCGAGCCAATTCTCACCTTCAAAGGTGAAGATTGCAGGGAGTTATTAAAAAAGCATGACAACACCTTCAAAGGTGAAGATTGCAGGGAGTTATTAAAAAAGCATGACAATGAACTCAACCTCTTACCTGAATTCCTAGAGAACCCAACGACCATCCCCGAGGGCATCACAAGATTGCAGGTTGGCACATTTAAAAATCTCTTCCGGGAAATTGCATGGATTTTTACGAGGATAATTGGGCAGGAAACCACGACCAGCATCTCCCTGATGATTCTTTACATTCTTTGTTTTATGTTCAAAGAACAAGCCATCTTTGATTGTGGTAAGTTGATCTCCATTGAAATCTCTTCCCAATTGGTGCAATACAAGAAGGAGAAGAATTTTTTTATGAAGTTGATTTCCATTGAAATCTCTTCCCAATTGGCACAATACAAGAAGGAGAAGAATTTTTTTATGTCATCTTATTTGGTCTTTGTGATAGCGCATTATTTTCAGTTCCCGAGATTATCTGTCTGCAAGAAGGTAAACTTTGAGTTCAGCCCAATAACCTTCTGGTATCAATCATTGTGGAGGTACAAAGCCTCCTAGAATTTTTATAAAGTATTTAATGATTTTGTCTCGGTTTTTAAAGAATTGTTGTTTGGAAAAAACGCTCCCCGGATGTCTAACCAGGTGAGTAAGTTCATGGATAAGAAGGGGACACTAGAACAAATGGAAAATTATAGAATTATAAGGATTTTTGGATCCAAATAAAATCCTTCCTTCCTTCCATGCCACATATCTGACAAAACTTTGGTTGTTGAGATAGCAAGGTAGTACACCTATTGGTTTCATTTTTTCCATGAAAAGAGAAAAAATCAATTCATACCTCTGCCTTGGAAATTCAGGATTTCATATTCATAAATATGAACAAGATTGATGAATTTGCATGCCACTTCCACATCCTCAATTTAAAATATGCTAAAAGAGTAAAAGGGTTCGACCCTAGTGGTATTTTTGTTGAACATTTATTGGTTGTTGGTTTCAGCAATTATTTCATTAATACTATTTTGAATGAAGATGGAGACAATGCCTCAGGAACTCCCACTCATGGCACCGATGACCTGGAGACAATACTCAGCACCAATGCGTCGTACAAGCAGAGAGGAAAAGTTCCAGGTGAGAAAAGTGCCCAATCCCCAACTGTCACACCAAACAATACATCATCTTGGAGCAGTGCTCCAACAGCCTACCCAAGTAAGAAAGTCACCCACAGTTCTTCAGGCGAGGGAGGAGATAAGAACCCTCCTTCCGAAAAAATTGAAATTTCTCATAAAATTTCCTTAAGGAAGAAACGAAAAAACATTATGCGAGAAGAAGAGGGACCTCGAGGAGAAATTGATATCCACGACCTCTCCCTTGAGGATATGGAACTCGAAATTGAAATCAATAAAGTGTTCCCCAATGTCGACCAGTTAGACAACACAACACACTACAACCCTAAGATGGAAATAATTGATATTGATACCTTCGACGAAGAAGAGTCTTTTTCATTTAAGAAAAATTGATTATTGAGAAAATAGATGTAAAGAGTAAGAAGGGGAAATCTCACTCAGAGATTAAACTATGGAACATGGGGTCTTCCCAAATTTCCCAAATACACCAAGCAACTGGAGATTCCCTAGACAACTCTATTGAAGGCCTTGAAGTGGAGAATGTTGGGTTAAATGAGCGAATCAAATAATTGGAGGAAGATTTAATGCCCCTTCCAGTGTCTGCTATTCCTTTAGCAATAATCGGACCCACCACACCTGCGGCAAAGTTAAAAGGATCAGAAATCCTTATGACATCAGTCTAAGGCTATGTGGAAAAGAATATAAATAAAATAATGTAATTAATAACAGAGGCTTGGGAGATTTCAAAGAGCATGATCTCTTTTGGAACAAGAGAACATGCTTTTCATGAATATATGCAAGAAAAATTGAAAAATGAGCAAGGTTTTTACCTCGATGCAGTTGTACCATTTGGTGTTAAAGTTACTAATACAATGGAATTGAGAAGAAGAGAGGAGGATCGCCTTTCCCCAAACCGAATAAAACAATTGAACGCATGCTGGAAGGAAAAGGTTAAAAACTTGAATGGTATTGTTCAAACATGTAGTCAGGCCATAACTAGAAGAGAGGAATTATTCAAGAAGATAACTGAGATAGATCTAGCTGGCAGCACCAATGAAGTCAAAGACCTGAAATTGATACTCAACCCGTTGTTCTTAACCAAGAAATTATTTGATGAATAAGTTGGTATCTTTAAAGTATTGTCATTTGAAAATTTATATGGCATTCTTGAATATGGTGAAGATGACGTGGAAAACTGGCTAGTTGATTATTTGATCAAAAATTAAGATATTGAGGAAGCATTGCGGAAAATTTTGATTGATCTAAGGGACTTGGAAGGATAAATCTTCAATATAAAATACGGCATGAAATAAACATGGAACCAATGAGGAGCTACATTGAGGAGTGGTTCAAAAGGGTTGTCAGCAAGCTTACCAATGAAGGGAAAAGAACGGTTGAGATGGTTCATGTAACCATCGAGGAAAACCATAAAAGGACATCAATGAGAAAGTGACAAACTATGAGATACCATCATAGTAAGTTTATATTGATCACATATTTTCATCTTTATCAATCTCTTCATCCAATTACTCCACCTCCTTAAAAATGGCAGCCAGAGACGAATAGCCCCGAATCGAACATCATGAGGAAAAAAAAGGGGGTGAAAGAGATGTTGCAAGAAACCAAGGAATCCCAGGGTTTGGAAATAGAAGTAGGGTGAGATATTCCCCTCTTAATCTCATGGGTGAACAACACGAACTCCCAGTTCTCCCTAAGGGCACCTTGAAGGAATTTTCTGGAGATGGGACAATCGATGCAAAGAGGCATTTGCATTTATTTATTGATGTTTGTGACTTCCACTAAGTTGAACATGATGACATCATGGTGAGGTTATTTTTGCAAACTTTATCACAAAGAGATTATGAATGTTATACAAGTTTCCCAGTAGATCCATTCGCTCGTTTAATGACCTCGAAGTTATCTTCCTAAATATGTTTTCCCCCCCAATTGCATACCATACCCTCCTCACATACGTCACCCATATTGGGTTAAGGAAGAACGAAAGGATGCGAGATTTTATTCTCAGGTTCATTAAGACTTTGAGTAGAATCCCAGAGGACAAAAGACCAAATGAACTAGTAATTCTCGGTTGTTATAAGAATGCATTGCCCCCGAATGTGAAATATGCCATCAGAACATCTGAGATGAATATATTGGAGCAAGCAATGACTAAGGCTACTGATATGGAATAAATTATGATTGAAATGGGTGTCGACCCCGACATTATATTGGGAAGAGTGAAAAGACAGATGGGAGCATTGAATATTGATAATCAAGGAGCTTCAAGATCGAGAAGAAACAAATATTTTAAACCTAGAACAACTCATAATCAAATGTAGGGAGGAGGATTTTTTAAGGGAACCATACCTGACGTAAAAGTTGACCCTACGGCAGCACAGGAAATAAAGCAGCGAATTGAGATTGAGCAGATGAATAGAACCATAAAACATATGCAAAATGAAATAACCAGGCTGAGAAGGGGAGATAATTACATGTTGAACCCAAGAATGCCAATTCCTGAACAAAGGAGGAACCCTCCCCTCGAAAACAGAGTCATATTCGAGAATACTGAAGACCCACCGAGACCTAGGGTTCCCATACAACCCACTCCAAATGTTGTTGTTTTGGATGATGTCTGTGACGAGAAATCGACTGAGAAATAAGGTTATTACTTACCTGATGAATGCTCCAAGACAGTGCAGATGGACGGATGTGAGGTGTCCATGTACATATGTGGAGAGGGTGATGACGATCCTAACTAGCAATAAAACGTCACCCAAACAAGAGGATTTGTAAATAGACGAAAGAATAAAGGTGAATAGGACAAAGAAAAAGAAAAAGAAAAAGCCAGTGAAAAAATGTCGAATGAGAAGGTGACAATTGGAACCACAAGGAAACCCATAGCAACAAGCTCAACTCAAATGACATACAATGTCGTGGAGGACTTAAGTAAGTTGAGGATAACCTTGCATTTTACAGAATATTCCTCAGCAGAGGAAAAATATCTTGAAGTTTCTAGATGATCCATCGGAAAGAACGAAATCTTTTGTTACCACTCCAAAACAGAACCAAAGCCTATCGATTGCTAAGATGAGAGGTAAAATTCCACCCTTCTAAATCTCAGTTGAAAACCATGATGTTGAAATACATAATTGTTTAGTTGATACTTGTGCGACAAATAATATAATACCACTCACAGTCATGGAAGCATTGGGCATGAGCTGCACTAAATATTACAAAACTGGCGAGAGCATATATTCCATTGATTCGAGAAAATTTCCAGCATACGGAGAAATCAAGGATTGTTATGCATGGATCACAGTCACTCCCCATATCATCATCGTTTTTAATATTATTGTGGTAGACCTACCTCCAGCATATCGGGTTGTTCTGGGAAGATATTGGATCTCCATGATCAATGGATATATAATGAACAATGGTAGTTGTATGATGCTACCAAGCCAGGAGGGAGCAATGATTAAAGTACCCCGAGAGCCCAGAAAACCTTTATCCTTCAAGAAGAAGGATAATGAATTAATGGAAGACTACATAGACGTCGGGATCATAAACTATGTTATCTTGGACATGGAGCAGTCTACAAAAACCTAGAACGAGTTCAATACTTGGAGGTCCCAGAGTGTGTATTTGAAGGCTACTAGAGAATGTCATGTGATGGAGCATGCTCTAAATCAAGGAACGGAGTTGGGATTGTTCTCATAAGACCAGATAACATGATGCATCATCACACTGTAAGACTGGAGTTTCCATGCATGAATAACAAGGAATAATACGAAGCTTTAATCTAGGGGATCATCCTCACACAAGTAATGAAAATAGAACATCTCACTGTGACTAGAGATTCAGAGCTGGTCATCAATTAGGTTACCCAAAAATACAAAATCAAAAAGGAAAGACTTAAACTATATTTCAAAAGAGTTAATGAACTGATGGAATCTTTCATCTCTTTCAATATTGCTTTCATTCCAAGGGATAAGAACCATAAGGCTGATTCACTAGCTTTGGTAGCTTCATTATCAAATCAAAACGATATCCTAAAAAAAACATCTTTCCAAGTGGAAAGGGCCTTTAGGCCATCTGTTCCTGATAATATTGAGTACTTGCAAGTGTTTGACAATGATGAACAATTGTTCCTGATAATATTGAGTACTTGCAAGTGTTTGACAATGATGAACAATTGGAGAATTTTTTTTTAAAGGATGATGAAGAAGAATATGATAAAGCGAGTGTCGTCCCCACAGACTACATAAAAGTTGAATCTTTGTTCACAAAAGATGATCATGCCAAGAATATTTTTGAAGAAGTTTTAGTTCGAAAGGCACAAGAGACAAGAAAAGTCAATATTGGAATGGACCGGTCCCCAAAATATGTCAACGTGGGAGTCGATTTCACCCCCGAAAAAGTTGATCAATATGTCACCTTATTCAAGGAATATATTGATGTGTTTTCTTGGACTTATGATGAATTAAAGGCTTATGACAAAATGGTATTCCATCATGTCATTCCTTTAAGGGAAGAATCCAAACCAGTGAAACAAAAAACAAGAATGATGATTCCTAAGTTGAAGCCTCTGGTAAAAATTGAGTTGGAAAAGTTGAATAAAGTAGGGATAATTTATCCCACCAGACATTCAAAACGGATTTAAAATCCATTGATTGTCAGGAAGAAGACCAGGGAAATTTGAATGTGCGTTGACTTCAAAGATCTTAACAAAGCAAACATAAAAGATCATTTTTCGCTGCCCAACATGGAGTTTATGCTGCAACAAGTCACGGAATCGTCATGCATGTCCTTGTTGGATGGTTTCTCTGGATATAATCAAGTTTTAGTGGCTAAAGAAGATAGAGCAAAAAAAACATTTATCACACCATGGGAAACATATGCATACGCTAGAATTCCCTTGGGTTTGAAGAATATCGGGGCTACATTCCAAAGAGCCATGGATCATGTGTTCAATGGACTGATAGGAAAGTTCATGGAAGACTACCAAGATGACTTTACAGTGCATTCAAGCAAAAGGGAGGATCATATCCATCATTTAAGAAAATTCTTTGAAAGATGTAGATCATATGTCATCTCTCTCAACCCAAAGAAATGATTGTTTTCTATGACTCAAGGAAAGTTGTTGGGCCACATTGTATGCAAGGAAGGGATTTACATTGATGACTCAAGGAAAGTTGTTGGGCCACATTGTATGCAAGGAAGGGATTTACATTCACCCAGAAAGAGTTAAATCGATTAATGAACTCAACCCCCTGACATCAAACAAGGGAGTCCATTCATTCTTCGGGAAAATTAATTTTGTTTGAAGATTTGTTCCTGACTATGCAAGCATCGTAAAACCCATCAATTTATTGCTAAAAAGGGAATAGAGGTTTGAGTGGACAATAGATACACAGGAAGCATTCAACAAGATAAAGGGGTCCATCACCACTGCTCCCATCCTCATCAATATATATTTTCAAAAGGATTTTATTATCTATTCATTTTCTACAGAGGTAGTTGTTGTGTTTGTCCTCACTTAGAAAAATAGCAATGGATAGGAGCTCTCCATAATTTTTATGAGAAAAAATCTACATGACTATGAGTTGAGGTATTCAGAACTCGAAAAACAGGCTTTGGATCTCATAAACGTTGTGGCACACTTTCGAACTTATATACTAAACTCTCATGTTATTTTCTACGTCCCCTTGTCCCCCGTCAAGATTCTTCTAAATCAACTGTTGAGGGAAGGAAAATGGTCCAACTAGTTAGCAAAAATTCAAGAGTATG
>CBVK0100822304.1:0-11673 GCA_900067695.1 Picea abies
AAACCCACCTTTAATTAATTGTGGGTCTTCCATTATAACTGCTAGGGCCGACTTCTTATTCTGTCCTTTGTAATTGTTCGATGACCAATCCGCAAAAGGGGATTTGGTCCTTATACAATTATCGACATGATTAATCCTCAATGGGGATTAATCCAATAACAATAATAATAATAATGACATGATTAATCCGCAATGGGTATTTAATCCAATAACAAAATAATAATAAGAATGCTCTTCGCAGTTACATTATTTCAACACTCGATAGGGTTTTCCCATGTCCCCTCTCCTTTTCCTCCTGGTCGCGGGAGGACTAAGCAAGGAAATTGAAGATGCAAAACTCCAGGGGGAGTTCCAAAATATTTCTATTTCCACTACTTTAAAGATAACACATCTCCTTTTTGTGGACGATGTTCTGATTTTCTGCAATGGGCTTTGGGGGGATGCAGAAAAATTGAATACCATTTTGGATATCTTTGGACAGGCAACGAGTATGCAAATCAATTAGAGAAAATCCACTCTCTTAGTTCATAATATCAAAGAAGCAAAATTATTATGCTATCAGGAGTCCTTTCCCTATGATTAAAAGGACTTTGATGTTGGTCTAAAATATCTGGGATTTCAGATGAAGCCAAACTGTTACAGGAAAGAAGATTGGCACTGGTTTATAGCCAAATTGGAAAAGAGGTTGAAAGCCTGGAGTTTTAGATGGCTCTCTCGAGCTGGACGGATGGTATTGGTCAAATCAGTGTTGGAAGTGTCATCCCCATTTTGTGGATAACTAAGGAGATTATGTCTCGAGGCCCTCAGGTTGCAGATATGGAGTGTCGAGATACTACATGACCAGCAGTACCCTTTTGCACAGATGGAAAACCCACTCACCACCACAGATGGTCACAGATTTGCAGATGGCATCCACCACATCAGCTGGCTTCCGGAAGGCAGTGGACCTTACTCCATGAGGTACAAGTCAGTATTATGGTGAGCATCATTTCAATATTTAAGCCAGTTGATTATGTTGTATCTTAGATTGCTCTACATTTCATGATATATGCTTGGACATTATGCCTTTTTTCCTGCTTCACCTTGGTGGTCAACATTGTGCCCTAGTAAGTGGTCTCCCTTGGGAATTGGTTTGCTACTAGTAACTCCCTTAATGATCCATTGTATCATTCCCAACCATACTTACCACTTTCCATCATTATTCCCCTCCACTTCCTTATCTCTTGGGAAGAAGGGGTTGAAGGCCCAGATGGATTGATGTTGGGTAAAAGATAAAATCCTTGTATAAGATGCTTCGCCCAAGGATCACCCAAGAAAGTAGTGAAACACTTATCTTTGAGTAAAGGGGACCCACAATATAATAAAGAATGCTTAAAAGGTTAGTTGAAGGATAGGAGGTCTCATCACGAGCGACCTATCACGTCCATAGATATCTAGTGGTATGACATTGCCATCATCTAGTCACCAAACCAGGGTAATGGCTCTCAGTTGCATGGTTGAGAGAAAGGGGGTCTCATCACGAGCCATCCTTCTCATTTCCACTAGGCGTTTGTGGGTGACATTGCCATCATCTGGTCACCACGCCAGGGCAGTGACCTTCAACCTCTCCTTATGTTATAGTGAAATAAAATACAATGAAAGAAAGATAAAAGGAAATTGATGGGATTGGAAAAAGTGCATTGTAGATGAAGGTACCACACACCCTCTACAAAGGAAACCATGAATGAGACACTACAACCCCTTGTATGTCATGAGCCCTATGCCCATTGAGTCTTAACCCCAACCACTTCATCCACTTTACATGGCTTAGAGAGGGATCTCTTGGAAACTTTCCTTGACCTAGGGAAAGATCTACCCAATAGGACACCTCGTTTGTAGATTTTAACCTTGTACAATATTTTACTGCAAAAATATTTTCAATAAAAGAATAGAAAAGATACAATGGAAAATACACACATTACACATATATTTTTCCCCTGGAAACCCAAACCGGGAAAACCATCATATTCTATATTCATTCATAGTGATACATTGTTTACAATACAATATACATATAGGAGCCAACGACATTCAAAACCCTAACCCAATGACCTGGATTAGTCAACAACCCTAATTCCTTAACCAAAAATAGAAAACCATCAGCAAAAACCATGTGTTGAAAAACCTCCCAACAATGGACACGAAAATCGAAGCAACATGAAAAACGAGGCAAAAATGTGACATGTTTCCCTAGGAAAAACTAAACCCCCCTATGCGCTCAGCGCAATGTAGCATTAACTAAATCTAGTCATGCAAAGAATATAACACATACCCAACATTCTCCCACTTGTTGTTTTATTTACATACATGGGGTTACATAGTCAACAATCTGGGGCAACAATGCCCATGGATCCTCTACACCAAGAGAACTTCTTAGTTCTCACAGATTTTGTTAATGAATCTGCAACATTCTTCAAAGTGTCCACCTTCATCAACAACACTTTCTTTTCTTCGACCATGTCTCTCACAAAGTGATATTGAATATCAATATGCTTTGTCTTTGAATGATAAGTCAGGTTCTTCGCCAGAAAAATTGCACTATGAATGTCACAATCTATCCTTACATTTTGTTGTACCAACCCAATACCTGGACATAATCTTTGTAACCATATTGCTTCCTTACTTGCATGAGTGGTTGCCATGTATTCAGCTTCTATAGTTTAAAGTGCAACTACATCCTGTCTTTTTCTCATCCAACAGATTTCTCCTCCAAACAGGTTAAACACATACCCACTTGTAGATCTCATATGATCCAGATCTCCATCCCAGTCTGCATCCATAAATCCATTTATGTCCAACACTCTGTCAAATCCTGGTCTTCCTTGGTAGAAAAATTCATAGCTAGTAGTGCCACACAAATACCTGAAAACCCTTTTTATTGTTATACATTGCTCCTTCCCTGGTTTTGACATATACCTACTCAAAACTCCCACTGCATGGGCATTGTCTGGTCTAGTACAAACCATTGCATACATCAAACTACCAACTGCACTCGTATATGGAATGCGAGACATGTCCTCCTCCTCTTCCTGTGTCTTGGGACATTGATCCGTAGATAAATTTACACCAACATGAATAGGGACCTTGACCGATTTACATTCCTGCATATTAAACCTTTGCAATATTGTCTTGACATATTTTCTATGATTTAACCATAGTTTCCTCTTTTTTCGATCTCTTTTAATTTCCATGCCCAAAATGAAATGTGAATCACCAAGATCCTTCATGTCAAATTTAGAGGACAACTGAGTTTTCACATCCTAGATAATCTCCTTGTTGTTTCCTATCGACAACATGTCATCCACATACTATACCAAATAAATCAAATGATCACCAATTAATTTAAAATACACACACTGATCCTCTTTGCTTCTTGTGAAGCCAAGTCCCAGCATATAAGTATCAAACTTTTGATACCACATCCTTGGTGATTTTTTTAAACCATACAGGGACTTTTTCAGCTTGCATACCAGCTCCTTATTTCCCTTCACAACAAAGCCTTTTGGTTGCTTCATATAGATTTCTTCTTCCAGATCCACATGTAGGAATGTTCTCTTCACATCCATATTTTCTACTTCAAAATCAAATGCAGTAGCAACAGATAACAGAAATGTTATAGAAGTTAACTTGGAAACAGGAGAAAATATCTCACCAAAATCAATTCCCTCGACCTGGGAATAACCCTTTTCTACTAACCGAGCTTGTATTTCTCCACTTTTCCTTCTGCATTCAACTTCTTTTTAAATACCCATTTTCTTCCAATGGGATTTCTTCCAGTCGGCAACTCCACTAGATCCCAAGCTTCATTCTTATCCAAGGCTGCCATTTCTTCATCAATGGCATTTTCCAGAGATTTCCATCATTTGAATCCACTGCCTCCCTCCCTGACAGTTCTAGGATCATCATTAATAGACAAAGAAAAATTTGAACGGAAATCAAATGGAGTATACCTTTCCGGTAGCCTTCTTTCTCGAACTGATCTCCTCAATACTGAAGTATGAGGATCTTCTTCTTCTGATTCTTGTTCTTCTGTAGAGTCTGATTCATCATCCTTTAAATCAAACTCTGTTTTCTCTATTTTTTCCTTACTTGGTAGGACTTCATGTTTAACAACATCCCTCATTTCTCTAAATACCACATCTTGGCTATACACAACCTTCTTAGTTATTGGGTTCCAAAGCTTCTAACCTTTGAGACCATATTTATACCCAATAAAGATACACTTTTCAACCTCCATATCTAGCTTACTCTTGTTTTCCTTTGGAACATGAACATAGGCCTCACATCCAAATACCTTAAGATGTGTGAGAGAAGGTTTCTTACTGTTCTATATCTCTTGTGGAGTCTTGTCATACAACGCTGATGAGGTTGATATGTTGACCAGGTAACATGCAGTACCCAATGCCTCTGCCCGAAATTCTTTCACTAACCTGGCACCACTGAGCATGTACCTTGCTTTTTCCATCAGTGTCATGTTCATCATTTCTGCAACTCCATTCTGCTGAGGTGTATATGGAGTAGTCTTTTGCCTTGCTATACCACACTTCTTACAGAATTCTTCAAATTCATTCCCGCATAACTCTCCGCCATTATCTGTCCTCAACACCTTAATTCTTTTCTCTATTTGATTCTCAACAAGAGCCTTAAACTCTTTAAACCTGTCAAAGACTTCAGATTTCTTCCTGAGGAAATATATCCAAGAATTCCTCGAGAAGTCATCTATAAATGAGACATAGTACACAGATTTTCCCAATGATGGAACTGACACATGTCCAAACACATCATCGTGAACTAGCTGTAAAATTCCTTCTACCCTCGTTGCACCAGAGGGGAATCTTACCTGATTCTGCTTCCCATATACATAATGTTCACGGAAATAAAAATTCAGAGAGTAGTTAGACATACCTTCAACCATACCTTTACCATGTAGCAGTCGAAGACCCTTCTCTCTGATATGCCCCAGTATTTGATGCCACATCATAACCTTTTCTCCAGAGACTGTAGAAGCATTTTCTTCTTCAACTCCAATATTAGGAACAATGGAACTATTACACCCATCACTAATAGTGCTTTTTTACAGCTTATATAGAGTTCCAAACCAAACTCCCTTCAACAGCACCATTGCTCCTCGAACCATCCAACAGGTTTCCTTTTCAAATATTGTTTTTACCCTTGCATCGTCCATTTTTCTTACAGAAATAAAATTTCTGGCCAATCCTGGGATGTGCAGAACATCAGGTAGTGTTTTAATGCTTCCATCTATGAGCCTCAACTTGACTTTTCCTTGACCTATGATTTTTGTTGTCGAGTCATCACCTAAGAAAACATTACCTCCATCATACATTTCATATTCACGGAACCACTCCCTCTAGGGGGTCATATGAAATGATGCACCTAAGTCAACCAACCATGCCTCATGATCTACATGTGTGCTTGAAGAAGCCAAGTACACATCCCCTCCTTCTTCCTTGGAGGTATTTTCTTCTATAGAAGGAGATTCTTCAGATCCCTTATTTTTCTAAACTTTGGATCTACACTGCTTTTTGTAGTGCCCTTCTTTTCCACATCTCTAGCACACCTTTACAAACTTTTTGGGAGACTAAGATATTCCCTTAGACTTAGATCTCCCACTTGAGGACTTAGCTCTATTTCTTTACTGGGAGCATCCTCTTGCAAATAATTCATTTGTTCTTTGTCCTTCCATGTTCTTTCATCTCATCTCCTCCGACAACAAGGATGAGACCACTTCATCAAACTTCAAGGCAGTTGTATTACTACCTATGGCCACAACCATACTATCCCATGAGTCTGGTAAAGAGCACAGTAAACTGATACACTTATCTTCATCTGAAATTTTAATCTCAATAGATACTAACTAACTGTTAGATTTTGAGCTTGATTTCTTATGCGGATTAATTCTTTTATTTTCTTCAACACTTTGATTCCAGCTTAATACACTTCAACAATACCAAATCATAATGGAACAACAATAACTATGTAGATAAGTAAGCATGCACATCAAAAACACATATACATTGGGGAAACCCTTACAGGGAGAAAAGCCCCAGCAAACGATATTCTTTTATTGCATTAATAATGTAAGATCACTTACAAATATCCACCATGAATTTTATGCTCTTAAGGAGCTTTCCATGATGACTCTAACCTGACAAAGACCTAAAAGACCTTGCTGAAATACACCTCTGATATGTTGCCTCTATTGTTGATATACAACACTGATATGTTGCTTTGGTATGCAGCCTCTTTATCATTGATATGAGCCTCTATTGTTGATATACAACACTGATATGTTGCTTTGTTATGTTTCCTCTTTATCACTGATATGAGCCTCTATTTTTTATATACAACATTGATATGTTGCTTTGGTATGATGCCTCTTTAATACTGATATGTGCTTCACCCTTAACCTGCATATCAAAACTGTGTTGAAGAGAGGGGTCGACCTCTGCTTATATAGGCTGAAGAGGAGAAGAGGAGAGACTCAAAATAGTAACCTGTTTGCATGAGTTAATCATAACTCAGCTTCATACTTTAGTTCGAACTTAGAACTAGACTTGAGACTGGTTACAACTCAGCATTACACTTTAGCTCTAAAATAGAACTAGACTTGAGACTGGTATGCTTTAGTTCGAAAATAGAACTAGACTTGAGACTTCAGTTACAAATCAGCATTACACTTTAGTTCGAAAATAGAACTAGACTTGAGACTTCAGTTACAATTCAACATTACACTTTAGTTCAAAAATAGAACTAGACTTAAGTCTTCAGTTACAACTCAACATTACACTTTAGTTCAAAAATAGAACTAGACTTAAGACTTCAGTTACAACTTGGCATTACACTTTAGTTCGAAAATAGAACTAGACTTGATACTTCAGTTGCAACTCGGCATTACACTTTAGTTCAAAAATAGAACTAGACTTAAGACTTCAGTTACAACTCGACTCTTTACAAGGCAATTAGAAACTCTCTTCATGGTGGATAATGTTACACGTGCCAACGCACTAGATCAATAGATTTTTTTTTTCGGGGGCGCTGCCCCCGAACCCCCACACATGGGCCTAGCAAGCCATCTCCACACCCAACGCATACACTCAGACACTACTAGTCGTGCAAATAATATAACACATACCCAACAAAAAATTGGAAAAGAAGACCTTTCTCAAATTTGGTAAAATAAATTGCATGCTTCCCATAAATTATTTGGGGGGAGGTTTTCACTCGTGATTTGGAGATTCTGGAATTCCAAGGGCACAATGGAATTATGAAAAAATCATGATGTGAGTATAAGTATGAAAGAAACCATAATTTCCAGACTAGGGAAGGAAAACAACCAGAGAGCCCTGGTTGGGGGAGTAATAACAACAACTTGTTATGTAGGTTAATGTCTATTATTTGGAACATGATAGAGATAATGCAATAAAACAAGCATACATGGAAGTCTCATATTTCGATGTGTTAATAAATAGAAAGAATGCCAAGGCATGTCTAATGCTTAGTGGAAATTAGAATTATTAGAGAATAACAAAACAACAGAGCACCCAATAACTATTAAAAAACTGTGCTGACATGATTAAAATTTCTTTTCCTTCACTAATTTGTGCCTATACATGAGTGTGCATGTTTTCCAGACCATTTTCCAACAATAATTTGATATCCAAGTTCACATCATACAAAACAAAAGGAGTGTGACAATGAAACAACGATTCCATTATTGAGGGTGACCATGTGGGTGTCGTACTAACCTTTCAAAAAATACACATCTTAAATAGGAACATATAATTAATAATGATTCTCCTATAAACATTTCGGTGTTTAAGCATTTAGGCCTGATATGATGTGTAATGATAGAGACAACAAAAAAATCAACAGACATATTTAACCATAGAAACATATTGGTAATGGCCAAGACAATAAACAAACTTTATATATACAAGCCTTGATCATTGAAAACCACCAAGTGTTTGGCAAAATCCTTTTTGTCTAAATCAAACCTCAACCATGACACGGTCTAGAAATTTTAAAAGCCAAAAAAAATCTAATAACAATGGAGATACTAGAGCAATCTGGTGCTAATAGACATTGCAAACTTTGCATTTTACATTTGTCTTTTCCAATATGAATTCCTTTGTATTAAATGCAAAGAACAAATTTATTAACAATGGAGACAATAGAGCACTCTGGCGCTAAAAAATACTAGAAAATGTGCATCCTACATCTATATTTTCCAATGGAAATTTCTTTGTACTAAAATTTGATTAAGTCGATTTCAAAATGTGCAGATGAGAAAAAACGAGCTTCATTGTATAGAAACTTTAACTATTCTTTGAGTCATGTCTTTGTGTTGCACTACATATATTGAAAATAGGAGCTAGGCTTGTAGTCAATGTACATACCTCGCAAATATGTATGCAAACATACTTAATCAACTTCAAAAATTTTCACTCGAAACCTAACCATGAAGAAAATCCTTTTATTTTCCTGGATGCTTCCTAAATTGGCTATTCTTATGCTGTACATTGTTGAAGTTAATATAAATCTTGAGCTGTTGTAGAGCTATAATGCACCAAGGACTTGGAAGAAGATAACAGAAAGCACAAGATATTTAAGCCTTTTGAGCAAAAACATATCCAAATGAAATCTTTTTGATGTCAAATCAAATCTTTTCCATGTCTATTCACTGTACAAAAAAGGGAAAAAAACAAGATAGTCAGATATAAGTTAGAAACATTTTTCATATCAATTATCAATAAGTAAATTCAATGATTGAACTTTTAATAAGTAAAGTAATAAATTCAAGTTTTCTTGTGCATATGTGAACTAACTTGCAACACCTTCATTTTTCTATCCAACATGTAGAACTACATTGTCTTCGTTTAGTGTAAATCTGCTATGCACTCAGAGGCCACGTAGCATATAAGAAATCTTATATATTTTTTTGTATATATATTTCATATGGCATTTCTGTTAGGCCAGGAAGTAAACTGTGCAATATAGGTTATCTAACAGTGCACTAGACATTATTATTGTTGATGATATGTATAATAACATTTATGCAATGTCTATATATAAAGGGGAATTTCTTATGACATTTAAGACAATCAATCAATGTATCTTTTATCAATGTAGATGCCTCTATATGAGAGTTACATAATGCACAAACAAGTTCAAATGGAGTTGAGTATGCATTTGCTGCTATCAATGCACCTTCAACTTGTTTATACGGGACATAAGTCGATAATTTAAACAATGTATATATATATATATGTGTGTGTGTGTGTGTGTGTGTGTGTGTTTAAATAATTTTGCATATGAAGTTTGTAAATGCAGTTGAAAATGTATACTCACAACATTTGTTGAGCTAGTTATTTTTTCGAAATCTTTGACTACTTTTGTTTTGAGTTCTGTTGTGAATGTTGATTGCGTTGTACAAAAGACCTTCTCTTTTACATGTCTCCTCTTACTTACATTTTTAAATAGCATCATCAGAAATTTACTTGTTTGCAATTGTTGTTCCATTGAAGTAAAGAAATGTTCATATGTTCCAAACAATTGGAGTTGTGGCATAATAATTATAATTGTTATCTAATTTAATTTAAGATATAATAACATATAAAAGATACACCACTAAACATGGAAAGGCACAATTTAAGAAACATTAGCATATAAAAGATAGAGCACTGGGAATGGAAACAAGTATCATTGCCTTTTCATTGTTTTGTTACCATCCTTTATATACAAAATGTAATGTGAGCCAACTCTTCTAGAAAGGGTGATAACAACTCCAATAGTAGCAATTGGATAAATGTATGTATTCTCTGCAAATTGTTTAATTGTTGTGTCTGGTATAAAATTATATTCTCTACAAATTGGAGGCATTGTTTCTACGAGACTTGATTCATCCAACAATATAATACGATCACAATCACCACGATCATAGCTAGTTTTTGGTAGAATTTTGAAATTTGTAATAGATATTCTAGTGTCGGGAAGAATCTTTTACTCATGTCTTTGGATGATGTGTGTAGGGATAGTCAATGTAATTGTCATACCATTTTCATTTGTCAAGTCAGCATGAAAAATTCTATGTGCTTTATTTTCTTTATCCAAGTATGTGTTGTAGACAACCATTACGTCTCTGATGAATACTTCTCCAATCCTACAACTGTTCAGGTATTCTATCGATACAATATTTGGAGACGTAAACATGGGAAACACATAGTGATTACATAAAATAAGTAATATAATGGACAATTTTTGTATATTTGTTTTGCATAGCTTTAAAATTTACATTTTTATATACACACCTTTCAAATTGTTCCTGTTGTTCAAGACTGGTTGCTTCACTTGCACTTGTTATTGTTTGATTTAAGTGTGCAATGTTTGTTGCTTCACTTGTAGCTATTATTATTTCACTTGAACTGAACATATTAATTTGTAAATAGTATTGGTATTTGCTACTATCATTTTTCCACGTGTAAAAGAAAGACAATTTATGAATATTTACCTACGTGTTTGTTGTTGTTGTTGTGATGTTTGTGATATCTAACTGCTAATGCTTCCCTGGCTTGTCCAACTTCTCACGATTCAAAGATTTCAATATTGACTATGTGAAAACCTAGTATATATAATATATTTTATATCACATATATATCAACATTAATGTTGTTCTGGTTTTCATTCATTTTTTCTACTTTTATTTTTTTATATGAAAATATTAACATTAATTAATATATAAGCGTAAGTAGTATATTATATAATATATAGTAAGTGTTAACTATATGTGGAGGAAAATATATAGTATATTATATAATATATAGTAAGTGTTAACTATATGTGGAAGAAAATATATAGTATATTATATAATATATATATATATATAATAAGTGTTAATTATATGTGCAAGATGGAATTGTTAAAATGCAAAGCAAGTTTGGCATACAACATAGAAGAAGTCATACTAAAAATACTAAAAACATGATAATATGTTTGACACAACATTGAGTAGTAATATACATAATACAATAGACATAAAACATGAAAGAAACAACCATTTACAACATACAATGCAAGGCAAGTTGGGCATACGACATAGAAGAAGTCATACTAAAAATACTAAAACCATGATAATATGTTTGACACAACATTGAGTAGTAATATACATAGTACAATAGACATAAAACATAAAAGAAACAACCATTTACAACATACAAGAAACAAAGAGTTAGAGCAAACAAATTAACAACCATTTACAACATACAAGAAACAAAGAGTTAGAGCAAACAAATTAGCCATAAATGTGTTGTTATAAAAATTAGCCATAAATGTGTTGTTATAATATTAAATAACAACATGCTATCATGAGTTACACAGAAAACATAAATTAAAACATAAATTAAAGAAAAATAAAAAATAATTGTTTTGTTAGGTTTATTAGCTTGAAAATCATTTGAACATTAATGATGAATAAAAAAGTTACAACAAACAAATTAGTTAGAAATGTGTTGTTTTAATGTCAAATAACAACATGGTATTAGGGGTTATAAAGAAAACATAAATTAAAAAAAAAAAAAACACAAGTGTTTTGTTAGGCTTATTAGTTTGAAAAAAAAA
>CBVK0100822305.1:0-13984 GCA_900067695.1 Picea abies
TTTCCCATAATTTTTTTAGTGTTTAAACATGGACTAATGGTTAATATAATAGAAAAAACACTTGTAAATTTAATGGTTGTAACACCCTGGTAGGGTCTTTACACAAAAAAATTACATATTCAAATTTGAAGACATACCTTCTGGCAAAGAAATATATTTCCTTACACTAAGCGAGGATCATTGTATTTATTAGAACTACCCGATATGTAGTACTAGAATCACCAAACTTATCTTCAAACAGGTCATTGGTGCTAGTTATTTGCCTAATAATGTCTTCAATCTTTGTAGTTTTTCTCTGAATGTTTGACCAATGGAAACTAAATTGGAATATAGTAGGTAAAGCCTAGTTCGGTTCATTTTTTGGATCCCTAACTCCTGAGCTAATCTCTAAGAATAACCTGTGATGAACTGTTCAACATTAGGAGGATACTTTACTCCCAATAAAATGGAGCAATGCGTTATCTGCATCATTCAACATTGTATAGTCATACACTAAGTGGGATACTTATCTAATGGGGTGCCTATCACAATCATTGTATTGCATGTAAACTAATTACCTATATTTTCTTCACTGCTCAATTAGTTGCCTCTCTTTCTAGCTATCTAAATGGAAGGGACACGAGTGGGGTTGGAGGTGGATATTGAATGAATGGCTCGACACATTTCTATGGAATTGAATCTGTGCTTAGCACTAGGGAAAAGGAAAATGGATCTACTGCATCTGGATATCCAACTACTACCACTTTTGTCTGAGTTGCAGAGTCATTTGTTGAGTTTGTATCAATTGAAAATAGAAATTTAGCTTTCATCTTTTTATGTTCAGTGTTTAGTATACATTATATAATGAAATACAAGGATTCCAAGTTAGGTGCTAGAAGGGAGGCTAGGTCCAATTCATCATTTTCGTAAACTGACAAGGATACATACACATGATTTCAAACTAGTGGGGATGCTTTCTTTGCCACCACTTATGCGTTTGTCGCATGCTATTGATATATAATGAATTAAAGTAAGGGACAAGATGCTGTATTCATAATAGGATCTCAAAATAGCTATTGAAATTAATAGGTGGATTCTATTGTTGACTATACAACCTATCAAGTAGTTGTTTTTGTAGTCAAGAACACCAATTTCCAACCACAACCCTTATACTCACCATTGGGAAAACACCAAAAAGAATTGGGCAAGCATGATGAAAAGTTATAATTTGTTTGTTGAAACTAACAAGGAGCATGGGACTTGATATGATTGAATGGGGACTGAGAGATTTTCTAAGATGGTTTGGTTGAGTTGGTTGCTTGGAACATTGGCATATTTCTACCTCTCAAAGGCAGACATGGTGGTAGGTGTATGGGCCAAGTCATTAATGATACTATAGCTATGTAGAATCTAGATCCATGAAAAGTGAACCAAGGAGATAAGAAGTTGGTGTACAACTATAGCAAAGGACATTCCACAAGCCAGAGGCCATTCTAGGAACACCGTTATAGATGGGCAGGAAGGCCTTTCCATGCAAATATCCAATGCATATCTAAGCAAACAAATATTAATTTATTATTAAGTTAAATTTTTTTAAACAGTTGCGTAAACTTTAAACAATACATAACTTTTAAAAGTCAACAAAAAAGTAATATATGCTTAGGAACGAACTCATCATTGATCAATACAGTCCTAGCTTTTAGAGACTAATAATACAAAAACATCATAGTAACTTTGATTTGCACGAATGGAAAGAATAGAGCCAAGAACACAATAAGAAGCAAGGACTCCTTTTAGCAGTCAATGCATGTGCATTGTGAATATACATTATCACACATCATGACTATAGATTACCATATATGTGTATACTTTTCTAGAAATAATATATTGGCTGGGTTATTGTTGTGAGCATAGTTTCTTTTCGAGGATTGTTGATGTAATCATAGAACATAAAAAAAAAAAAAGTAATACTAAAAAATGATGATATATTTGATTTGCATGAATAAAAATGGTGCAACAAAGAGCATAGCAAGAAACAAGAAGGAATCATCCCACCAGCAAATACATATGCATTGCGAATATAGATTACCATGTATCATGAATATAGATTACCATGCAAGTATATAATTTATGAAAAAAAAGGATGGGATGCTTTATTGTTATGAGCATACCTTCTCTTTGAATATTGTTGCTGAATTTCTTCCTCTGTGTCACTTTTAACTTTTTATTCTCCTTCACTTGTATTTCCTTTGATGCAAAGATGATGCACATAATGTCAATTAAATAAACTATTATGTGAAAACAATGTGAAGTATACAATATTATGAAACTACAAATGAAGTGAAAATTAATAAAATACAGATAAGGTTATAATTATGTACCTTTTTATTTGTTCTTCCATGTTATTTTTTTTCTTATGTTCTTTTGAATTGTCGATAGTTGTTTTGATGTATTCTACATTGAACAAAGTAATTGAGCAAAATAAATAGCTATGAAAATAGGTTTAAGCAAAATGCAAACACGTTGATATATTCTTTTTTCTTATTAGCAAGATTTGTACTATACCAACCTTTTTCCATCTGTAACTATTTTTTGATTCAATACTGAGAAAACAGGTTTGTAATATGTAACAAGGATATGAAAATATGCTTTGATTTACTAGGAAGGAAACATATATATTTTTAAATATGTATTATGAATATGTTAGTATGTTAATATGTATTATGATTTATACGTATTTCAGAGCTGAACAAGAAGACAAATTGTATCATGATCACTCCAATATGTATTTAATACAATTTTTTTGGATTTCTCATTATTTGCATTTAACCAGACATGGTCAACACGTGTTTTCTGTACATGATTTCTTTTGTCCAAGACGAGGTGGAGATTGAAATTGCACATGTAGTTTTACAATTTTCTTCTCTTTTCATTACATTAGTACATGTCAATATTAAAATCTCCTAAAATGATTATGATTTCATTCGAATGAAAATTATATAGTTGTTGGTCTGTTACATTGTCTAACTAAACATCCAATTCATTCAATTATCAACCCGGGGTAAGTATTTTATTGCAAGATTATTATGCAATATATATGCAGGCAATAACCCTTAGCTAACATTATCTGCAAACAAGACTCATCAATCCGGTCATCATAAAAATCAAAACAACTATTATTAACCAATTCATATTTAAGCTTATATTGATTGAAAGGCACCAAACCAACTGCTCTTGTTAGGAAGAGAAAACAAACACCACACCAAACTAAATGACTCGTAAGAGAAACAATACTAATGCAAAAATGAAATGTTGTTCTTATCTTAATTAAATGAAGACATTATACCGCCAATGGATTAAGGCTTCACACACTGACTATAACTCAATCCCAATTCCAATACTGAATCAACTCAAACTCTGAAAGTAAAATCAATCATCGAATTCAAGAAACACTCTCGCTGAAAATGAAATCAATCCTCACAATTACTAAAATGAAACTAACTAAAACTCACTTGTTGGGAATGGAATCAATCCTCTTTCAAAACACATAATTGTTGGAATGAAACTTAAAAAAAACTCACTTGCTGGAAATGAAATCAATCCTCAGTCAAAACATACAACTGGTGGAATGAAACTAAACAAAGGCACACCTGCTGGAAATGAAATCAAGAATGCACTATTAAAGTGGATCACACCATAACAATAATGCCAATGAATAACAGTACTTGAATCTATGCACCACACATCCAACCAAAAGAAATACTAACAAAATAATCTGATGAATGAATGCAATTAACTACCTACTAATACAATAGCAACAACCCTGCTAAAGAGGAGGGCCCTTCCTCCTTAGCAGGGGCTAAGAAAACTACACAAAATACAACTTAACCACACATAAAATTGAACCACAAACTTTCCAGATCTTTTATTATTCAAAATCAGAAGGTGCAGATACAAGTGCTATTCTTCATCAGCCAAATCGGCTGTTCTCTATTCTCCCCAAAACCAAACTAACTTGGGAGAAAATATGCCCTGCCTCTTAAAATACCTCACCTATCTAATCTTGGAATATTATAGTTACAAACAACCTTGAGAATCTTTCGATTCGCAAGCTGTTCCATGTCATCTAAATCAAGGTACACAATAATATACAAAATATTTCCTGTAACAGATTACAACTTGCACGGTTGCTTTTATGGGTTTAATCCACTAACTGTCTTATTATTCCGACTGATGAACTATATTCATGAAATTCAATAATAATAACTTGAAAATAACCATGTCGTCAAGGAGACCTGTCATTGCCATGGGTTCACGAGTAAACAACCTAATCATCATCAATACAACAAACTCTTAGAGTAACAAAATCTTGAAACAACAACATCGTAGAATAACAACACTATGTGGAGTAGCAACACCTCAAAGTAGAAGCACTTGTGAAACAAAATCCTGGAGTAGCAACATTTGTGAAACAATATCTTGGAGTAACAACAACTCAGAGTAGCAACATCTGTATCAACCGATTGTTCTGCAAGGATTCTTGATACTTCATTAGCAATCACTGAAAACAATCATCATTCTTTCCTAAATGAAAGAAAAAATTAAACAATCAAGGCATCAAGTGGACTGAACATACCATTATCAAAAGTTAAAATCCTGGGCCATCATGGCTATGAAAAGACATAAATGATAGTGGAAACATAGAAAGTAGTGGCAAAATGGTAACAAAAAGAGTATCAATTCCTAGAGCCAACAATAACACTTTTGTAATGGTAATCATTATTCTATTCAGAGTTGCATGCAGTGTAGCATAGATGTTGACTATTGCAATATGTGATCCATGGACCGTTACTTTTGCTACAAGGACTTCTACAAATTGTTCTTCAAAGTACATTTGTTCCAATATTGTTAAATGTTTCTTGACTAATATCATCACCCCATGTTTATTGCAATTTGATATGCAATTGAAGATTGCAAATTGTTCATTTTGCATGGGTAGTTTCATGTATGTTTCTTGTAAGCACAAAGTATTATATTGCATTGTATCATAGTCATTTAATATGCCATTAATATGTGCATGCAAACTACGTGTATTTTGAGAAATAATTGAAATTGATGATTCGAATTGTATGGATTCAGAATCATATCCTATACTCCATTTTGCACTATTTCACAAATTGTATGGATTCAGAATCATATCCTATACTCCATTTTGCACTATTTCACAAGCGTTGCATCTCAGTATCAATTTTTTGTTTCACCTTGAAGTTATCCATTGTGAGAGCATTTAGCAGGTACAAAGGTTCTATGTTTCTTACACGAGATAAGCTTGTATATACTAATCCATGTATTCGTATCCCAGTAGGGTCAAATGCAACATTGTTAAGTGTTAGACTGTGTGACTTGTGTATTGTACTTGCACATGCAAGTCGATTTGGGATTTTTTTTTGGATTTTCAAGTGTCTTGTCTTTGTTGTCATTGATATTGAATTTTCTATGCGCAAAATGGGTATCCATTCACGCGAAATGTCTATGCTATATAAATAAGCTAACCTGCTAGCTTGCCGATGTCCAATATGTGGATCATAAAACTTGATCCCTAGAACATCAACCTTATTTTTTTTGGTGTAGGCCTTGATTATTCCATCTGCACCATTTAGACCATCTTGCGAATCATAGTTGCATGCATATATCTAAATGAGCATATTTAATTTCAAGATAAGTTGTGAAGGCAAAGTTGTTGTATGTTGATGGTATGGTACATTGTCATGGTTTTCTCCCTCCTCATCAATTGCATTGATTAAAAGTTCATTGTCAGGCATCAATGATAGCATATACTAATTGCATTGATTAAAAGTTCATTGTCAGGCATCAATGATAGCATATACTTGTTATGCATTGCTATTTGTTTTTGTAGAATAGATATGCTAGGTCATTTGGGGTAGGTCACATGCAGTTTGTATTGATATATTCCAAATAATCAATTGTTTGGCTATTTTTCCGCATCCCATTTAGAGTTGCAATAAAATTTTCATTCGTTTGGCGCATTGTAGTATGCAATTCATAACACTTCACTTTATCTCTCCAAAAGTCGTATGTTATTGTTTGCATGTTTATGGTAGGTTGTTCAAATATGATAGAATCTTGTATGGGTTGCACTTGATAAAAATCACCGCAAAATATCATATCCATGTTTCCAAAGTACTTTGTATGTACATGTTTTATGTCTCTTAGTCGATTGTTAATGGAGAATAAGAATTGGCTTCCAATCAAAGAAGCTTCATCAATGAAGACAATTTGTAGTTCCTAATAAAGCTTTGATAAGGTGTCTAACATTTCTTTGCTAAGTGAAAGGAATTGAGGCTTGTTGAAAGGCATTAGAAATGCATAATGGATTGTTGTTCCACCTGCATTATAAGCAACTTTACCTGTATATGCCAATATCAATTCCTTTGGTTTCAAAGGGTCAGTTGCATTTTTTGCATCATATATTCGTGTAAGCATTTGGAATAACAATTTTGTTCTAAATGTTTTCCTTGTTCATACTCCACCTATAAGGAATAAGTACAATGACATGTGCACATCCCTTGATTTCTTTAGGGAAATGTCTTTGACAATTGCTTGTTGTTCTCTATTTAGCATTCTTCTAAATCTATATTATTCTTCATTTTCAAGGAAAAATGGGTGCTCTATGACTTGAAACCCAAGATTAATTGTTTTTTTCATATTTGACTCTTGAGGGTGTCACAACTCCGTTTGCCAATCGTACTATCCACGAAATTCAGTAGTTGTTTCTTGTTCTGTCAGTGTACCATCAATATCCACAAGGCTATTATCTAGTTGTTCAATTGCACATTCAAAATCGCCCCATGTTGGATTGATATTGTATGTAAATTTAGCTTCATTGGTTTGTATTGTACTCTTGTGGAAACTGTAAGAAGCCTGCCACACAGGCAAGATATGTTTTAATGTAAGTTCACTTTTTTCAAATGGGACATATAACGATAGTTTTTCTCTACAAAAAATTTCATAGTCATTGTTTTTGTTGTATTTGACGAATTGTATTACATTTATTTTTTTCCTTTTTGATATGTGTGTACCATATTTTTTTAATACTTGGAGAAAATTCAACAAGGCAAATATTCTTAATAGCATGGAGATGATCAATGTAGTAATCAATAATAGAGTGGCACATTACATCTTTTGAATTGTCAGGTTCTTGTTTTAGTAGAAAGGGTGGCTTAAGGATAATTGTGTGTTGATCTATTGGAGATGTATTTATAAAGATACACTCTTTTGAGCTATAATTCAATGGTAGAGAAAGTGCTATGTGAACTGCTTGTTGAGCATACATTTGTTGAAGATTAATGTTATAGCCCTAAAATTCCCTACTCATGCATACATGACCTTGGCCCTCTTACTTGCATATTTTTCCAAAGCACTGCTGAGAAGCTCTTCTTAAAAAAACCATCCTTTTGTCATATAAAAGGAGGTGTTGGGGTCTCATTTCAAATCCAAGAATAAGGACAATGAAACTCTGCCCAATTTCACTTCCCCTCCTTGCCCACGCTTTTGCTACCTTTTGTGAGATATTGCCTCAACATTCCCTCATCAGCCCTTCTTCCTCCATTCAATCCATTCCCTTCCTTGAGGTGATCAAAAGATTGAGAGAAGAGGCCTATTCAAGGTGCACTTGGAGCATTGTAAAGAGGAGCTCGTACCAGGTTCGCGGAACGGTGGCCGACACAGATTGTAAGTTTCAGTCTTTGTTTGATGAATAAAAGAATATCTTTTCCCTGTCCCAAATGATTATGTTTTGTGTATTTTCATTGATTTATACTTAACATTTGATATCTAACCCTAAATCGTGAATAAAATAGCATGCTTGTAGTTCTTATTTTCCTATCTTTGGATGCAGGTCAACCTTGGGAGGAGAAGTGCAGTCATTGGAACTTCAGAGCTTGAGGAGATCATCTCCAAGCATGGGATCAAAGGTACAATTACCTGATCTTCTCTCTTATTTCTTTCTTTTCATTTGTTTTGGTATGTTTTGGGTACAATAGAAAATATATTAACTTTTAGACGGTCATTTTCTCTGTCTACATCTTAAACGCTAGTGTAGTTAAAGGGGGGGTTTTCCCACTAGTAGAACTGACGACCATACTGGGGAATGCCTCTAGGGTTTTTTAGGGGGTTTTGGGTTGATTGATTGGTTTGTTTTCCTTTCGAGTTTCTTTCAAGTTTGATGAGTCTGTCAAGGGGTTCTAGTCACCTCCAGGGTGCATACCAGTTGTCCCTTCCCTGTAAGACTGCCTGGTCTTTTTATTTTTGAAAATACACAGAGGTGTATGCACCCTATTTTGGGTCAACCTGTGTACATACGCGCTCTGCACATTAAAAAACCCGCGCACATACACAGGTTGCTGATGCAACAACCGACGTCTTTGTTTCATGAAAGTTTTTTGAAAAAGAGGGAGTTTTCCTCTTTCCTGATTTTCATGAAAGTTTTTTGAAAAAGAGGGAGTTTTCCTCTTTCCTGATTGAAGTTCACACTTCTCAGGGATTTCTTGGATCAACCAAAGTCTCTGTTTGTGGCCATAGCTAGGGTATAGGTTCCAGTTTACTTGTTTCCTAAGTCTTCTTGTGTATACCCTAAATAGGTTTTAAGCAAGTTGTTGATTCTTAGATCCACCCTTTTTGGTTTCTTGGTTGAATCCCTGTGATCCGCAGTGGGTTGAAGGTATTTTCTAATCTTGTTTCAATTTTATTTTTATCACTTTTTACTTGCTTTGAAAAAAGAAAAAGTTTACTTCAATTTTTCTCTTTAAAGCGGTTAAAAAAAAAAGAATTTCATTTTCTTGCATTTCAGTTTGGAAAAGTAGTTAAAGTTGTTATTTGCAAAAAGGAAAAAGAGTCTTTATTGTCAAGTTCTTCTCGATTTCTTGAAACATAAGTAGCTTGTATTCAAGTGAAAGCAAGTTTTAGGTTTTCTTTACAAGATCTTGAAATGTTAGTTACAAGTTTTGCTTTTCAATTCGAAGTAATTTTTCTTTCAAGTGCTTTAATTCTCTCCTCCTTATTCATCTCTTTATAACACCATTAGTTTCACTACCGTACCTTGTGAGTAAATCAAGCCTTAAAAAATAACGCCTAATCTAAAATACATTAGACTGTTCCATTTGTAGGGTTCACAAACTAGTTTAGGGTTTTAGGGCCTTGAATTAGGTTTGGAAAGGAAACTCTTCAAGGCCACATTAAATCAAACATTGGAGTTAGTGTTAGGGAGTGCTTCAAGTCCAGTGTTGTAAGAGTTATCTGGGACCCCCCTCTAACACAAGGGATAAACACGAGGTCGCCTGAGGAAAGGCAACAAAGATAAGCCCTCCAAAGCCGGACTTAATGTAGTGGGGATCGTATATTGAGGGTCTTTCTCAGGAATAATACCGACTGCATTTGCCTAAGGAGCTTCGTGGACCTCAAATACATTCAAGATCCTCTATTGTATTCCGTACCATTTTATTTCGATACTCTTGATAGGCTTCAAACTTGTTATCTTGCTCATTACGATATGCCCAAATGTCGACTGTACCCTCCTGGTAACTGACTGCGAGCTGGCAAGCTAGTTGCCCATATTTTAGGAACTTACACAGGTGACTGCGGGGGTATACCACAGTACTTGAGGCAGACATCAGATCGCTCTTCACAGAGTATACTCAAAGGGTTCTTTCGTGTTTGATTTGCACTCACATCGGTTAGTTTCTCTAGTGTTGATTGGTGTAACTGTCCTTCCTACTAGATAGTTGATTGCTTGATTTGTCTTTAGGAAAAGTTTTAGTGTGTGCTTGGTGTTCAAACGCTATCTAAGCCTTACTATGTCGGTTGATCATTTCACAAGGTGGAAGATCAATAGCTTCACCAGTCGTGAAGGATTTAGGGTTTGTTGTTGGTTACTTTGGAGCCACCTCTGCCACCGTTGTGACGAAGACTTGACCAAGATGGGTCGTTCGAAGCAATCGGGCTGCAAGAAACTATGCTTGATCCTAGTCTGTGAGGAGACTATTTGACTCTGGAGGAACCTACCATTTCTGACCTTGGGGCAGAGGCTCTCAGGCCAACTAACCCTTCGATTACTGACTTGTCAACACCGATCTTGATTCAGATTGTCCCTCTCGAGGTGACACCTTATGAGCACTATCTATTTCTTCAAGAAACAATGGAAGCGAATGATGCTACTTCGTCTGAGAGTCCTCATACTCCCATTACAACTACTATCGCATGAGGCATCCTACCTCCTCTCCGATCTTCGCCAGTCATGACCACAATGGTCTCGACTCCCTCAACTTCGGGCAGTGGTTCGATAACATTATCGACTTCGACCACTGCTCTGTTTACTCAGAGTGCGATAGGCCCTCCCCTCTCATATGGGATGCCCGACTTTGATTCAAACTCAGTTCTTAATTATTCCACCTTACATACCATGGGTTTGGGGGCAGGGAGCTCGAATTCTCCCATGAAAGGGTCAACTGGGGGAACTTATGTCCCTTTTAATGTTATCCCTTATGGTGGGGGTCATATACCTCCTTTGTCCCCTTCCCTCAGTGGTTCTTTTCAACATCCAATTGGGCCAAATGCTAATTATAGCTTGTTTGGTGGAAGTAGTTTAGGACCTTCATCTTATACAATGCCATTTTGATCTATGCCCTTCTCTTTGTTCGAAGCATTTGGGAACAATTCTTTTTCTTAGACTACTGTCTTGGTTGGGGGTAACCCCAGTTTTGGTCAACAGATCCCGGTGCAAGGTACTATTCCTTCACAGGGAGTGACGACTGGAGTTTTCTCCACACAGGGTCTTTGGAATCCTTGGCAGGGATCAGTTCCCTCGCAAGGGAAGATGGTAGGGGGCATCCCCTTCCATGCTCAATGGAACCTCGGGAAGGGCTCCATGCCAATGCCCATTAGATCGACTGGGGGCATCCCCTTCCAAGTTCCTTGGAACATAATGCAGGGGGTAATCCCCGCATAAGCTATGTCATCCAATTTTGGCAGTCAGCCGATGATACCCCAACAGATGCAGTTTCCCTATGATGGTCAAGGCCATGATTTTTACCAAAACCTTGGCCATCAGTCCAACATTTCCTAGCAACTTGGTGCCAGTCAAACTCCAAGACCCTCTTTTCCTGTAAATCGTTCACAACTGAAACTACCATTTTTGGCAACGCTATATCTACCAGACTTGTTGAGATTACTGAACAACCCAATTTGTCACGATCCATGTTGGCCCCCCATGCCGACTAAGTTGTCCTCAGATATTCCAAAATTTGAAGGTAAGCCTAGCGAAGATCTAGGTGATCATGTGACGACTTTTCATTTATGGTGCTCGTCAAAATCACTCAGAGACGACTTCGTCCAGTTGCGCCTTTTTCAACGCACTCTTATAGGGGGTACCGTGAAATGGTATATTGAGCTTGACCACTCGAGGTACTCTTACTTCAATGACTTGGAAATGGTCTTCTTGAACCATTTCCAATTACCTGTGAGATATGATGTTGGCATCAAATTGTTGGCCAACTTTGAGCAAACCAAGGTCGACCACATCTCTGATCATATCCGAGAATGTAAACGTCTAAAGAGATTAATTAAGGTCTAGGTCCATCCTTCTTTCTTGCTTGAGTGGTTCCTGAAGTCATTGGTTCCCTGCGTATCCAAGGACATAGTGACTTCCAAAGTGTTTTCATAAGAGGAGGCTATTATGAGAGCACAACAACTTGAACTAATCTAATGTCAGTTCAACATGCTCTACAAGATTTTTCCATATGTATCGCGGTATATTCTTGATAAGGCCAAGAAAAAGTCTAGAACCCATGCCAACAATATTGTGGGCTCAACACAAAACAAGTCCACAAACCTGTTGTCGAATCAGTTGCAACAATTGTCGATACAACAAACTATGGCCAACCAGACTTCGAGTTTAGCTGTTCCCCCTACCCAGATGTTAGACGTACACAGTGTGCAGTCGATGAACCCTAAGGCCAACCAACAACCCGAGGGAAAGAAGAAATAATGGAATAAGAAGGGTAAAGGGGATAAAAAGGCTACCAATAATGCTAGTAGGGGAAAAATGGAAAAGAAGAAGTCGAAGTATTCGTGTAATCTTTGCACGAAAGACCACCCGACTCATCTGTGCCCTCGACTTGTAGAAGCTTAGAAGCTATTGGCACAAAAATAGCCTACTGTGTTGACAAACCCTTTTCCACAAGGGAAAAAAATGGTTCAATCTTCCGCATCCGCGAGCACGACAGGGGGCAGTCAGGGACCCCTTGCGCCTATCAATAAAAACCCGACTGCAAATATTTACATGATGAATGTTGAAGCTAATATAACAACCAAGGCTCAATATTATGAAATGTTGGAATCTGTCGAAAAAGGCAAGGAATCCACTAACCCACCGACTCCTCTCCAAATTGAGAAAGCGACAGGAGAAACAATGACTTACATCCCTAAAGGTGCGTTTAAGAAGGATTCTCATAATCCAAATGCGAGGGCCACCCAAAACTACTCCGGTGTAGAATATTTGGAACAAACCCCTTGCACGATGTCTGCTTTGGAATTCCTCCAGAGTTTCCCCTCACAGAGAAAAGCTCTATTGTCTGCCTTAGGATCAGAAGAGACTTGTAACCCAAGAGCGATCTTTTTTTATCTGCCGTGGTCAGTCCAACGTTGACCACTTCGAGTGAATAGAGATGTTATAGCACCAAAATCCCAAAACGCTAGAGTTATGAAGTGATGAGAGCCATGGATCTAGGGAGTTCATTGAGAACCCCTCTTACCCATTCGATCAGATAGTGGAGGCACCCACATATGGTACTTTGACGATGTCCTACTTCGGGAGAGTGGAGAGGCCATAAAATCGAAACCTCCAAAGGCCGAAGTTACAAAGTAACGAGGACCGTAGATTGAGGGACCCTTGGGGATATCCCCTGATCATTAGATATAGACCATTTTCAGCCCAACGCTGACCACTCCAGGAGTAAGGAGGAAGTCACACCACATATCCCACAAACTTCGAAGTTACGAAGTCACGGAGGCCGTATATCCAAGTGTTACGTGGACACACCTTGACCGTAAGATAGAAGGTCTTGGAAAGCTATCAGTCTAGGGTGATGTGGAACATTAACGTCACCCATGTTGATGTGGACCCATGTTTGACATGCCACATGTCACTTGTATTCGTATGTTTCAAAGACCCTATGTGCCCATCAAAACGTGACATGTGTCACCCACTATAGGGGCCACATGTCATCTCTGCCTTACCGCCTGCCACCGCTGAAACTTACTTTCTCGGTCCATTTGGTGGGTGGAGTACACATGGCCCACCTGTCCTTGCCTCCATGTCTAGTATGTCACCAAGTGTGAAGGTGGACCCTTCGGGAGTCTGAGACTTCAAGACTTCAAAGGTTTGGGGTGTAGTGCCGCCGATAAGCCGAAAGGCCCGAAGGTCAGAGCCATGTGGAGGGATTTTGGGCTCCTTCGAGAGTTTGAGAACTTGAGATTCCAGAGGACAGGTGAGCAGAAAGGATAAAGGACGTTCAACCCCAAAGTGCCGAATGCCAAACTTCCCTCTATCTCATGTGTTAAATGAAGATCATGTACCAACATTGGATTGGACGGTGGATGAACCTCCCCCATGGATGTAGGAACTTGGGGATGGTATGAATGAGGTGGATCCACGTGGCCCATGTCGCATAATTCCTGAAGAACTCCGAGAGGCCATAACTTGGAATCTAGAGCTCGGTTTTGATTCTGGTAGTAGTCGTTAGAGAGCTACGGTTGAGTAGAACAGAATGGAGATACCAGAGATATGATTTGAGGACGATTAAATTAAGAAAAAAAATGATGCTCCATTCCTAGAAAGGGTACTTAAGGGTCGGGTCTATTACAACCAAGGGTGAAGAACTCCCAATTAGCTTCATGAGAAAAACCCTTCATGATTATGAATTGAGGTATT
>CBVK0100822310.1:0-14151 GCA_900067695.1 Picea abies
GTATATATAGATGTCTAGGCCATATATAGAAGTAGTGGATGAAATATTTATGTGATGTAGGCTAAGTGCCAAGAGTTGGATCTGTGTGATCAAGGCTTTGTGCATTTTGTGTAAGACTTGTAGAGCTGAGTGCAAGTCCCTGTGCGATATGATAAGAGGCTTAGTGTTGTAACGCAAGGAAGAGGGATATAGCAAGCTGCACACATCTTCTGTCCTGTGTGGAGTAAGGGTTTTGAGGCTCTGTGCTTGTAACCGATTGACCGAAGACTATAAAGAAGAAGAGTTGGTGGACGTAGCCCCATGGTGGGGGTGAACCACATAAACATTGTGTTATGTGCTTCATGATTTGTCTTGATGTTCTCATATGTTATATGCTAAGTGCTCTGATATGTTTAGATTAGTGTGAATACTACGAAGTTCTGTTGTATCAGTGAAGTGAATAGTGATTACATATTAAGGAACTAATGGTTCTAAGATCTGTATTAAGTATTATAATCATAGATCTATGTCCCAGCTAAGGTTGCAGACACTTGAGTCCTACAACCACCCCTGCCTCTACCTCGGGTGAGACTTCATCTGCTTTGCAGGTGTTTCTGAAAGGGCCGATAGTTAGGGTTTTGTTGGTGCACTATTGTAGCATTGAATTGGGTTTTCCCCTGTGCCAACAAATGCTTTTGTTGCCAGGACCTTGAATTGTGATTGATGGGAACTAAGGAAGAAGAAACTTTGTGCAAAGATTCGATATGAAAGTGTGAAAGATCTATGCGTAGATCTATTGCCCTAGTACGCAACATTTTACTTGACCTGTGAATCTTTATGCTAAAGAAAGAAGGTCAAATCTGAAATAAAGAAGCCCGATCTGAAGAAAAGAAGATCAGATCTGAAGGAAAGAAGTAAGATCTGAACGCTTGGCACTCTACGAAAGGTAAAAGTAATAATTTCTGATTAAAAGAGGTAAGATCTGCAAGCTCTGTGCTTTGATAAAGGTAATAATAGTTAAAAAGTTTGAGATTTGAAAGCTTTGTGCTCTGTAAAAGTAAGATAAGTGAAAATTTTCATTTCTAGAGTATGGATATAGGTATGATTGATAGATTCTGTCCTAGCTTAAAAACCAGGGCACTAATAGATGAAAGAAGGTTTGATATGAATAGATCTGATAAGAATCATGAAATATATGTTATACCTATGCATAGAAAAGATGTTTGGACTAACAAATGGATGCAGGATCCCTGAAAGAAATTGTTGCAGGTTATCTCATACGATCCTAGTGCGCAGTACATGAGAAGCTGGGGCTCATTTAAAAGAAAGAGAGGATTGAACCTTTGTTATGGTTGCAGAAGACCATGACATATTGCTAAGGAATGCCTTGGAAGAAGACCTAGTTGTCTTCGCTGTAAGGATGTGGACCATGAAGTGTTGGATTGCCCCAGAATGATTGCTAAGATTGAAAGTATGAACATAAGACAAGAACACCCTAAGCCAGTTCCATAAACTAAGGCTATAATAGAACCCTAGAAAGAATCATAGAAGGCATTACTATAGATGAAACACATTTTGGATGACCATCGACATGTTAGACTATCAGATATTTTTAAAGACAAGGAGTGCCTTGAAGCAAGAATAGGGGACTTCGACATTGATTGTGTTCTAGATGAGGACACACAAGTGAATATCATGACAGAAAGAACTCGGGAAGTTATAGGAAGGCCTGCTACGATCCCTTCATTAGGAGGAATAAGACTATATAGAGGAAAGCTGGTAAACTTATGTGGGAAGCTCGCTGAGATACCTATGACCGTTAATGGAACTTCGACAGAGGAAGATTTTGAGATTATTAAGTTTATTGAAGACAACGCCCTATTTACCATGTTAATAGGAAAACCTTGGATTGATAGAGCTCAAGCCAGACGAAAGGAAGAATAAGAAGCCTCAGAGAAGAAGAAACAAAACTTAAAAGATTTCATGGCTAGAAGGATTGCACAATTGATTGAAGAACAAGAGAATATATTGAAGCTAGTTGTCACTAGGAAAATTGATGTCGAAGCTGCAAGAACATTAGGAGACCCACAAAAGACTAAAGTAATTACTCCAGATAAAGAAGAGGTATTACCCTTGAATCCTAGGAAAGAATCTCAACCACACGCAGTGACTATGTTAAAAGACGATAAGAATCAAAATGGAAAAGAGACTACTAAGACGAAGCTCACTGGAAAGAAGGCTAGAAAGATAAGTAAGAAGAGGGCTAAGATTGGAAAGTTACAGAAGATCCTAGAGGGAACTTCGCAGAAAGAAAATTTTCAGAATTGGAGCTTCGCCAGGATATCAGAACAAGGACACATGGCACTTTTCCATGGCGAAGCAATATAGCCGTTGGGGCCGATATATCCATTCAACTTCCGCTCCGAATGGACATAAAAGAAATAAAGATTCGTCATCAGACCGTTGGACCGCACCATAACGGATCGAACAAGAGTTAATAGGGGCTCATAACCATTGCACGTGAACTATTGCTGAGTTGCCTACTTATCCCTTCGCGCCATGCACAGAGAACACTTTTGCTAACTGAGAATTTGAAGCCCATAGACTAAACAAATTGCATACAGTAATTATTGCACCCTTGCTATTATTCCAGTGCAGTTTCTAAGTCCATCGTGACCTCGATAATTTTAATCTCGAGAGCGTATGTCCGACGAGCTCACCGCAGTTGAAGAATTAGTGACAAAATTTCTCCTTGACTTGATGACAGAGAGAGTCATGTTAGAAAGAGGAGTGTCTACAGGTATACAAGCATCATCGACAAGAGGACTGTCGGCCTCTCCATCCACTACCCACGGAGCTGGACCATCCCATGAAATCTGAACTAATCACAAGGATGACTTAGCGAATGCTAAGCTGATTCCGAGCATCCTACTTGCCTATCTACCACCTCTGAGTGATGCAATAAATCGAGACAGTGTGCCCAGAGACTTTGAATACGCATTGGTCACTGCATACCTTCCGAAAGAGGTGCGCGTAGTTCGTGCTGACTAGGATAAGCTCACATCGTTGAAGTTTAGCGAATTCAACCTCGATGATAGGAAGGTTTACAACATGCTCATTGCACATAAGTATATGACGAGAACAAAAGGAAAGAACTCAAAGATTACCCCTCATTCATGGACCCAGAACCTCGTGCAGTCCACCCTACTGAATGTTATGAAGATTCCGCACTTTGGGCGACACCAGGAGTTGAACGCATGCGTAAAATTACTGTTGTCTTGCTATCATGGAGGTTATTTGTGGTTGAACTGTCGCATCACAGTGGATCCAAAATTGATCAATTGGATGACAAGGCTAAGCATGCAAGGCCCCGACCCATAGTATTTCTACCCTGGAAAGACCGCGGATTGCGCTCTCGCCCAGAGGATAAAGGATACTTATGGAGATGTAGAGAAGGGAACACGAGGCTACAAGGTAGCCTCTATCTAGAGCGACACAATGCACCTAGCCTTTCAACTGATCGCAGGGAAATTAGTTCGCAAGAACCGGCCCACCCAAGTAACCGGATTTGTAGTCGACCTTGCAGGGAAGTGTGTAGAGGGCCTACATGTGAATTGGGTGAAGTACTTGGTGAACTAGTTAGAACTAGACTACAAGGAAGCGCAAGACCAAGGATATGAGTTCCACTTCAGTTGGCTTCTCACATTAATCACGTTCATCGCATGGGAGATGCCAAAAGGTGTGACCTTCCCAGACATCAAGCCCTTTCAACCACTGGTCATGAAGTTTAGTACGCTATGGTACTCCAGTGACATGAAAAAGAAATGGAAATCAAATGATGTCTTCCACACTTATTACACCCAGCTGAAGACCGTTATCCAGTTCGAGCCTCGTATAACCCCGAAAACACTCCACAGGTTTAGACCCTTGATTAAATTCAGCGCAGACCACCATTTCATCTAAATCACAGTGCGCACTGATGAGCACAAACAACAATTACTGTCATACTACAATATGATGAAGGAAGGCTTAGAAGAGATTACCAAGGAATGGTCAATAGACCTCCTTGTTCCAGCAGAACCCACAGAGCTATCTGATATTGATAGTCCAGAAGCAGTGCACGATACACCTAGACCGAGCAAGACTAGGAAAAATGAAGAAGCCCAAGATGTCCATAGTACCTCAGTGAAGACTGCTCCTATCTCACCTGAGCAAGGAGGTGATGACAAAGATATAGATGGCGCATAATTCAAATAGAAGAAAGGTGAGGTTACACCGCCTATAGATGAGGAGGATCCCTCAAAGAAAAGGAAGGTTTCCCCTCCGAAACCTTCCTCAAGGAAGAAATCGAAAGAAACCAAGACTAAGTTTGAGACCACCCTCACTTCAAATGACTTCGACTTCATCGTCACACCCTTGAACGATGCTTCACTAGAGATAGAAGAGAAGCAAGAAGCTAAGAAGGAGGAGGTGTTCAGTCAGATCAAGGTTGAACTTCAAGAAGTGCAGTAGGCACTACAGTCTCACCGCGCAGTTTCTACTGCGCCTCTATCAACAGGAACACTTGAAATAGGAGATGAGCCAACCCAACTCCACCAGGTCGCTGATACATTCAAAGCTCACCTTCGACGAGCACAGGAGGAGACATCGCAAGACACCCAGGATTTGGTGTAAGCACAAGAAGACCTTCTAGAGCAACGCAGTACTGCCAAATGTGAGAAGTTTACTCTGCAAGAGAGGTTTGATGAAGAAAAAGCCCAGCTACATAAAGAAAAGGAACAGTTTCTTGCAGAGAAACTCGAAGTTAAGGAAATGGTTCACAGAACAGTTCTCTCTATGACAGTCATTGAAGTAAAGGCCGAAGAACGAGTTCCATAGTAGGTGGAATAACTCGAAGACGTAATCTAATAACTCCTGCAGCGCATAGCAGACTTGGAGCTCCGCACTGTGCTCGAGACCCCTCAAGACGTATGATACCAAAGGGAAGCTACTGCCCATAGCACCGTTGACAGATTAAAATCTCTTGCCTTGGAGTGCAAGCAACTGAGTAACCAGAGCACTCAAACATATGAAAACCTCACTGAGAATCCTGAGTTATAGGCATTGGAGTCGCAGCTCCAAGAAGCGAAGCAACACACAGATACACTACAGGTGCAACTGAAGGCTCTGTCAGCTGTAGACAGAATGAAGAGGTCTCATGAACAATGTACAACGCAACAGTAGATCCATATGCTTCAAAGAAAAGTGATGGAAGTCACTCAACGACTTGAACCTGCGCAAGATAAGGCATGTCTGTTGTTTACAGAGGTCGAGAGCCAAGGAGCAGAGATAGAATAGGTATTCCTCATAGCAGAACAACACCTAGAAGGACCAGTGAATGACACAGTGATCTAGGAGTTCACTAAACAAGAGGCCACAACAAAGCAGCAAGTCGAAGCAACTCAATCCAATCTCGAGGCATTCGAGGCAAAATTGGTCAAACCAGAGTGACTTGGGACGAGTCACAGGTGAGTGTTGGGGGCCTGTTGGCCCTTGACCAAGTTTTGGGAGTTTCTTGGTCATGTTGAGCTATTTTGAGACTTCGCCAGCCTGTTGAAGGAGGAGCGCAAGACGAAGCGGAGATCACGGGATCTCAACCCCCTTTTTGGGTTTTTGGGAATATGTAATGGGAAGGGGAATTCGGCCCATGGGTTTACCCATGTTTAGGCCTATTTTGTATGTATATATAGATGTCTAGTCCATATAGAGAAGTAGTGGATGATATATTTATGTGATGTAGGCTAAGTTCCAAGAGTTGGATCTGTGTGATCAAGGCTTTGTGCATTCTGTGCAATACTTGTAGATCTGAGTGCAAGTCCCTGTGCGATACAATAAGAGGCTTAGTGCTGTAATGCAAGGAAGAGGGATCTAGCGAGTTGCAAAGATATTCTATCCTATGCGGAGTAAGGGTTTTGAGGCTCTGTGCTTGACTAATTGACCGAAGACTATAAAGAAGAAGAGTTGGTGGACGTAGCCCCAGGGTGGGGGTGAACCATGTAAACACTTTGTTATGTGCTTCATGCTTTGTCTTGATGTGTTCATATGTTATATGCTAAGTGCTCTGATATGTTTAGATTAGTGTGAATACTGCGAAGCTCTGTTGTATTAGTGAAGTGAATAGTGATTACATATTAAGGAACTGACGATGCTAAGAGATGTATTAAGTATTATAATCACAGATCTGTGTCCCAGCTAAGGTTGCATACACTTGAGTCCTGCAACCACCCTTGCCTCTACCTCGGGTGAGACTTTAGCTGCTTCACAGGTGTTACCGAAAGGGCTGGTAGTTAGGGTTTTGTTGGTGCACTATTGTAGCGTTGAACCCTGGGTCTACCCCTATGCCAACACCTCTATAGTTCATACAAACACAGGGGAAATTGCAGAACGACAGCCATCAAAAGTGATCCACCTACCTGCAACAGTTCCATCTCAACGTAAAGTATGAGACAAGTATCTCCAATCATGTTGTTGACTGCTTCAGATGGCCTCCCGTGGCTGGACTTACCACTGTGCTTCATTCCTATGGACATGAAACATCAGAGTGGCCCCAAATTCACCAGCAAGATCCAAACTTTTCCACCACATATCAGATCTTGGGTACAGGCACCATTGCCACTGATTTTCAAATTCAAGATAGACTCTTATGCCACCTGGGCCATCTCTATGTTCCTACAAGAAAGCGTGCAAAGATGATTTTGGAAGCCCACTACAGTCGAGTGGCAGGACATTTTGGCTTAGAGAAAACTATGGACGTCCTTCATAAACATTTTTATTGGAAAAAACTTCGATTGGACATCAACAAGTATATCAGATCTTGCACAGCCTGTGCCTTTACCAAGCCGACCATCAAGAAGCAAGGCTTATACACCCCTCTACCTATTCTTGAGAAGTCATGGGAGTCCATCTCTGTGGATTACATGTCTGGTTTGCTGTCCTCCAAGCACAAAAACGACTATGTATTTGTGGTTGTTGATCAGTTTTTGAAGATGACCATCCTCACAGCCTGTAAGAAGACTGTCACATCGATCGATACTGCCAAGCTCTTCTTCGAATGAGTTTGGGTTCACTTTGGGGTACCACAGACCATAATCTCCGACTGAGAAAACATGCTCCTCAACACCTTTTGGTCGAGTCACTGGTCTCTGTTGGACACCAAGCTCACAAAATCCACTTATTTCCACCCCCAAACCAATGGCCAAACCGAGGTCATCAATCAGATGATTGTGCACATCCTCCACATGTACAATTCTAAGAATCCCCATGCATGGGATGAGAGTCTCCCATATGTCCAACATAGTTACAACAGGTCTCTCCATAGTTCCATCGGCCATAGCCCATTTGAGGTGGCTCTGGGATTCCAACCCTTAGGACCCACTGATGTTGCACTTCCTCTTGCCACCGCACATACAAACGCTTCCCCTGATCAGTCTGTGGTTGAAAAATCCACCAGATTCATTGAGAGGATTCAACACATCCACCAACATGTCCAGGATATTTTGCAGAAATCCAATGCTAATTACAAGCAACGCCATGATAAACACAGGGTACCACACTAGTTTTAGGTTGGTGACAAATTTTGGTTACATTTGTAGAAGGAGCATCTCACCGGGCCCCATCAGAAGCTTCAACCACTTCATTATGGGCCTTACACTATGTTGGCACAGGGGAAGACCCAGGGTTTAATGCTTCAACAATGCACCAAAAAAACCCTAACTATCGGCCCTTTCGGCAACACCTACGAAGCAGATGAAGTCTCACCCAAGGTAGAGGCAAGGGTGGTTGCAAGACTTAGGTGTCTACAACCTTAGCTGGGACACATATATGTGATTCTTACTCTTAACAAGAACTTTAGCATAGATCATTCATCAGTATTTAACCCTCATTGCACTTTGTGGATGGCACAAAGAACCACAACATTCACTTAGGTCTAGGTTAAGTTAGTACTTAGCAACAACAAAATAGGTCTAGCACTCAACACTTTCATATATGTCAAATCTATACCCACACATCTAAGAAGCACAAAGAAAAGTGGATCTATCTAAGTATATCATAGCAAAGCACATAGCATAATCATATCAAGCACAACACATGGAAAGAAACCAACACATTAGGTCGAAGCACCGAGCACACACACATAGAGTTACCGTGGTTCACCCCCACCCTGGGGCTACATCCACAAAGTCTTCTTCTTCTTTATTAGCTTTGGTCAATCGGGTTACAACACAACACTCACACTTGTACTTTGCATAGGACAGGAGGTCTGCGCGCACCTCACCAGATCCTCCTTCCCTGAGTAGATCTAGCACATAGCCTTCTTAAAATCTGTGCACTCAACACTTACAACACTTTCACTTAGCTCTGTAAGTCCGTCACACAATATACAAAGCCTTTACTAGCACTTAGCTTATCTTTTTTTCCCTCTCTTACATTGCTTAGCTACTTATTTATACTTTACAAAATAGGCCTAAACATGGGTAAACCCATGGGATGACATCCCTTTCCCATTACATTAACCCAAAACCCTAAAAGGGCCCCAAAAGTGGGCCGATATCTTGTGATCTCTGCTTCGCCTGGAACTCCATCTTTGATAGGCTATCGAAGTCCAAAAATGGTCAAATATGACCAAGTGTTCTTCAAAACTTGGTCAAGGGCCAACAGGCCGCCAACACTCACCCGTGACTCGTCTCAAGTCACTCTGGTCTGATCAACTCCACTTCAAACGTCTCGAGCTTGGCCCAAGCTACTTCGACCTGCTGCAGTGCGACAACCTCTTGCTCAATGAATTCCTGGATCACTATGTCGTTTACTGGTCCTTCCATGCGTTGTTCTGCGGTGATGACAACCTGTTCAAGATTGGCTGCTTGGCTCTGAAATTTAGTGAACAGTTGGCATGATTTCTCTTGGAGTGGTTGAAGTTGTTGAGAGACTTCCATCACTTTAATTTGCAACATGTGTACCTGTTGTTGGGTAGTGCGTTGTTCTGGAAATCACTTCATTCTTTCAACTGGGGTCAAGGCCTTCAGCTGCGCCTGTAGCATATCTACATGTTGCTTTGCTTCTTGTATATGTGCCTCTAATGTCTGCAATTCTAGGTTCTCTGTGAGGTTCTCGTAATTCTAGGCGCTTCTAGCGCTCAACTGCTTACATTCCAAATCCAAGGTTTTTAACCTATCAACTGCGCTACGAGAAATTACCTCCCTTAGATCTCTTACTTCTTGGGGAGTCTCGGGCACGGTACGAAGTTCCAGATCTGTGATGCGCTACTGAAGTTGCTGGATTGCTTCTTCAAGTTGTGCCACCTGCTGTGGGACACGTTCTTCAATTTTCACTTCAATGACTGTCACAGAGCGAAGTTCTTTGTGAACTCATTCCTGTATGTCAAGTTCCTCTGCTAGCAATTGGTCCTTGATCTACTATAACTGTGCTTTCTCCTCCTCCCACTTCGCTTGCAGGGAAAGATTTTCCTATTCTGCCTTACTTTGTTGTTCTAAAAGTGCACTATGTACTTGTATCAAAGCCTAGGTGTCTTGCGTTGTGTCTTCTTGAGCTCGTTGAAGGCGAGCTTCGACTTTCTTGGTGATCTGGTGGAATTGGGTGGGCTCATCACCTGTTCCTGTTGTTCCCTTCATCAAGGGCATAACAGAAATGGCTCGGTTGGACTGGAGTGCCTACTGCACTTCTTGAAGTTCACCCATGAGTCAGCTGAATATCTCCTCCTGCTTTGCTTCTTGCCTTTCTGTGATCTCTAGTGAGGCATCATTCAGCACAACGATCAAGAAGTCAAAGTCGTCCTGTGTGAGGGTAGTCTTAAACATAGTCTGAATGGCCTTAGTTTTCTTTCGGGATGAGGGCTTTGGTGGGGTGACCTTCCTTTTCTTAGAGGGATCCTCCTCCTCTCTAGGTGGAGTAACCTCACCTTTGTTTTTCTCACCCTCTGTGCCACCTAGTTATTCACCATCACCTCCCTGCGCAAGTGAGATCGAAGTAGTCTTCGTGGATGTGCTATGGATATCTTGAACTTCATCATCCGTCTTAGTATTTATTGGTCCAAGTGTATCCAATATATCTTTAGGGATTTCCACGATGGATATTTCTGTGGGGTCCGCTAGAACAAGGAGGTTCGCCGACCATTCCTTGGTAATCTGCTCCAATTCTTCTTCTGTCAACTTGTAGTACGACTAGAGCTGTTGTTTGTGCTCATCAAAGTGCGCTATGATATAGGTGAAGTGGCGGTCTACGCTGAATTTGATCAAAGGTATAAATCTATGAAGTGTGTTTGGTGTGAGGTGCGGTGTAGACTGGATTGCATTCTTCAATTGGTTGTAATAAGTGTGGAAAATGACATTGGACTGCCACTGCTTGTTCATGTCGCTGGAGTACCACAACATACAAAACTTTGCGGCCAGTGGTTTGAAGGGTTCGATCTCCGAAAAAGTGGCACCTTCTGGTAGATCCTAGGCGATGAAAGCGATGAGTATGAGCAACTAAATAAAGTGGAACTCATACCCTTGGTCTTGCATTTCTCTGCAGTCAAGCTCTAGTTGATTTACAAGGTACTTCGCCCAGTTCATTTGTAGTCCCTCTGTGAACTTCCCTGCGAGGTCAACTACAAATCCAGTCCCATGTGTGGGTCTGTTCTTGTAGACTAACTTCCCTGCAATCATAGGGAAATCGAGGCTCACTGCTGCATTCTCGATGGAGGCTATCTTGTAGCCTCGCATGCCCTTCTCTACATCGCCACATGTGTCTTTTATTCGCTGGGCGAGAGCGTGATCTGCAGTCTTTCCAGGGTAAAACTGCTATGGGTCAGGGCCCTGCATGCTTAGCCATGTGATCCGATTGATCAGAATCATATCCACAGTGATGCGACGGTCCAACCATAAGTATCCTCTGTGGTAGCAGAACAACAACAATCTGACGCATGCATTCACTTCCTGATGCCTCCCGAAATGAGGAATTTTCATTACATTGAGGAAGGTTGACTATGTGAGGTTATGGGTCCATTGCTGAGGGAAAATATTTGGGTTCCTCCCTTTTGTGATAGTTAAGTAATTGTGTTGGGCTAGCATACTGTAAACTTTGCGATCTCCAAGGTTAAAATCACTAAATTTCAGCAGTGTGAGCTTATCTTGGTCAACACGAATTGCGCGCACCCCTTTCAGGAGATACGCAGTGACCAAAGCATAGTAGAAGTCTTTGGGTACAGTGTCTCGATTCACTGTGCCACTTAGTGGTGGGATATACTTAGGCAATATACTTGGGATCATCTTCACAGTGGCGAAGTTCTTTTCGAGCTTATATTCTCTTTCCAAAGGTGGTCGGGATGGTCCTGCTTGAGCAGTGGAGGGGGACGCTGGCAATGCTCCTGAGGATGATGCATGTACACCTGTAGACACTCCTCGCTCCGACATGACTCTCTTAGTAATTAAGTCAATTAAAGCTTCTTCAACTACTTTCTCAGCAACGCTGAGCTCGTTCGACATACAATCTTGGGTCAGCTAGATCGGGTGTAAAAGGAATTCAAAGACTACAATGAATAGTATGGGAACAAGGCAATGATCTCAGGGTGAATTAATCTCAGGTTTCATGCTCAAATTCTCACTTAGCAAAATGTATTCTCGGTGCGTGGTGCGATGGACTAAGTAGGGAAACTTAGCAACGGTTTGCTGGCAAAGGTTATGATCCTTCATTAACTTCTGTTTGAATTGTTATGGCGCGTTTCAACGGTTGGATGACAAACCTATTGGCATGTTTTACAGGCAGCGCATGCTTGTCATTGATGGAAAGTATAGTAGCGATGATGGCTTGAGTATCGAAAGAATGTAACAGACGGGCACCAGAAGTAGTTTGGGAAGATGCTGCAGAGCAATCTCGACAAGATCAGAGTATGCAGCGAAGGAAAAACAAGGACAAAGTACGCTCCGGAGGAGAAGCGTCAGTGATTGATGGATCTCATCCTAAATTCCCGATGGCCGTCAAATCTGAATGTAGACAAGAGGAGTGCGCATATATGGAGGATAGATCTCAGGCGTTAGATCCGAGCATAGGGTCCGACCACCGTTGGATCGAGGAGAACCTGAACGTTCTTTAAAGTGCAAGGAGTAGAGGGATCACAAAATCCTGAAAGAAGGAGGACCATCCATCTTCAGGCAGGACACGTGGGGATAGATTGTTAGTTCGCTGACTGAAGAGTCAAAGGAACAATGTTCCCTAACCTCTCGAAATTGAGATATCTGAAATCACGATTTAATCTCAGTCGTCAAATTAAGGTTGAATCTGGACTATTGATTCCAGTCCATGTCGGAGTTTCGGGGATCGAGAGTTGGAGATGTCAAGTAATATCATCCGCATAAATCCTGATTTCGCGATATGCAAAATCGCGACTTAATTGCAGTCATTGAATCAAGATCAGATCTGGACCGTTGATCCAACTCCATTTCGGAGTTTCGCCTATCACGATTTGGAGTGATGAGAATCTCCATCTAAGGATCAGTGAGGTGCGAGATCACGAAAAGATCAGGACCGATAGATCACCAAGAACGAAGACTGTTGATCTGAGCTCCATCTCAGAGTCTCGCCTATTGCGACTTGGAGTGACGGGAATCTCCATCTTAGGAACAACGATATGCAAAATCGTGATTCAATCATAGCCATCAGATCAAGGTGTGATCTGGACCGTTGATCTGACTCCATTTTGGAGTTTCATGAATCACGACTTGGAGAGGCAAGAAACATAACCACAAGAACGCCGAAATCGCGATATGATCTGAGCTGTTGAATCAAGATCAGATCTGAACCGTCGAATCATAGGACAAGTGGCAGACGATTGGAATTTCGCTGACTTGGAGTCAACAGAGCATGGTGTGGAAACTCGCAAAATATGAAGCTCCTTTTGGCATAGCCTTTGGTCACCGCCGGTGGTCACGAGAAGGGAAGGAGTCAGTTTAGATAAGCTCCATTTCGGGGTTTCAAAGATCGTGACTTGGAGAGTCGAGATGCCTCATCTCCAGATTCACGAAATGCGAATTCGCGAAAAGCACTTTAAGCATAAGTGCTTGGTCACATCGATGGAAGATGGAGGTAGAAGCTAGAGGTGCTAACCTTGGCCACAAAAATGCCGAAATGAATGCAAGATCTCATGAAGCCAATCCAACGGTGCAAGTGAATGTGAACAAAGATCAAAGGGCTACTGTAGCACGATACAGTGTAACTGCCAGAAACCACTGATGGTTTTTTCCAGAGGACTCGAAGACACTTCGGGATGACTGACAGAGGAGGTGAAGAGTCTTTGAGAGGGATGAAGATGTTCGTGGAGGCGATTGACAACTGATGAGCATTGAGGCTTGTAACTGAAATAGAGAAGGTGAGCTCGACTGTCACAGAGAAGACGAAGAGTCTCAAACTGCCAGAGAGGCTGAGGTTTCTCGGTATAACATACAGTGATGATGGACATGCGGGGTGAACCACCAAAGAAGCTGAAGAGTCACAATGATGATCAGACAGAGCACTCAAGTTGTGGAGGAATTTGGCGCAGAGTGAGCATGCAGAAGCATTGCGAATATTGCATGCACAAAGACAACAGAGACTATAAGAAGGTGCAACAAAGAAGAGATGAGGTTGTTGTTGTGGGGAGGATTCAAGTGTGAGCAAGGAGGCAGAGCGCAGGAGTAGAGATGCATGCTAGAGGAAGGTTGCATCAAAGGGATATGGTGCAGAGAGTATAAAAGGGAGAAGAGTAGAAAGTGCAAGGGGATGCAGAATACACTGATGCAGACAAGGAAGAGCAGCGTAACAGAACAACAACAGGGATGGTAAGCCATTGAATAATTTTATATCACTGTAATAAGTTTCAGTAACAAATAATTTATTATCCAGGGTGGTTGGGAGGTTCTAGGGAGGACTGGTGTCCTCAAAGGTTCAAGTGGGTGTTTGAACATAGGGAGTTGGTGCTTCCTTCTAGTTGGTGCTAGAGAAACCAGGGAGTTGNTTGGTGCTAGAGAAACCAGGGAGTTGGTGCTTCCTTCTAGTTGGTGCTAGCTAATAAGGATGAAAAACTAGAATTTAGCTTCAACGCTAAGGCCATGAATGCTATCTTGAGTGGGCTTGCAGAAGTAGAATTCGTAAAAGTTATGC
>CBVK0100822314.1:0-13888 GCA_900067695.1 Picea abies
TGAACCCTAATGATTATCTTAAAACTAATCATATCTTGTCTAATTCATCAAATGGAAACAGTTCTTAGTTAAGCAAAGGTATTTCTATTCCTAATCTAACGAAATCACCCAAGACTATCTACCATTATCTTAAACATCTAATCATCATCATATCTATCTAAACCATAAAAGAGAGATCATTTTAAAAACCTTTTAATCTAAGTATCAAGCAGTTCTAAATCTAACACAGGTGAAACAAATAAATGTCCTATTTTACCCTACAAGTACTGGAAGCTTCCTTTAATCAGACTATAAGCTAGCTATCCTAACAAAACAGAGTAAGTCTAAACTCAAATTATCTTTAAATCATGATCAAACTGGAAACTGGAAAACAGAGCAAATCTAGATTAAGCACTTCGTTCATTCTTCAAATTCTACAATGACAAATAACTCATTCAACATTCAATGATCTAAAAGATAATATCAAACTGAAAATGATCTAATCGAAAAATGGCTAAGCCAAAATTTAACAGAGTAACTTCAAGTTCAAAAACTAACTCACATGCAGATTCTAGAACTAAAAATAAACTAACTATACCGTGGGAAAGAGACAACGAATTGAACCTGTTGGTGGGCCCAACCAAGAGGTGCAATCGCCCTAAAACGAAACCAGAGCTACTCAGATTATTCCATGCAAAATTGTTTCATACTTCACACTCCATAATTCATAAACAAACTCAAATCATTTTAACAGGGAATAACATAACGCATAGCAAATTGTATTATTAGAAATCATATCACATAGCATATCGTAACCAACGTTTCTTGAGAGCAATCTCAGTTTGTATAGATCCTCCCAAAATAGTCTTGAACATAGGTGAATTAATCTAAGCGAATCTTAGATCCGAAAATGACTCATAGTCAGTTAAAACTAATTTCACAGCTTCATGACACGCAGTGTCAAGAAGCATGGATCATAAAGCATTATAATAAAACAGTTCTACAATCTCGCTTTGAGTCATCATATTGAGTTATGACTCAATCAATCATATGAATCGGACTGTCAATCCAATCTGGCCATGTCGTGCAAGTCTTTGGCATCTCCACTAAGTGCAAGCCAGTACCTGGTACTGACAAGTCTGTTTCAAGGGAACAAGTACCTAACTCATGTCACGTTAGTATCAATATTAGTTTAAAATATCAAAATACATTAAAAATAACTTGAATCATAGGAATACCTTGAATAGCCCCATTTAGTTGTAAAAGGATGTCAAATGTGTCATGGTAAGGCCAGAAGGAAATGATACTAGATATGAAAATGGGGGTATATCTGACATGATGTAGGAAAAAATATAGTCAAAATTGGAGACTAACATTCCCCCAAGCTGAAGTATTTGCCTGTCCTTAGACAACAAAAAGTCAAAAACTGAGATTCATCAAAGTGTTGCAGCAGCTGCAACCAACATTTGCAATTTCTCATGTTTCTTCATGTTTCTGATTTCCTTCTTAAGAACTTGATTAATGGTGATGTGCTTCCTGGCAATCTTCTGCAGTCTCCTATTCTTCTGAAAAAGACCTTTATTTTTTCGTTTTAATCGTTCAATCTTTGACAAGAAGTGAGCTTGCTTGAGTTTCATAAGTTCATTTTCTGTTTTGATGTGTCGATCGAGTATGGTATATTCATGTAACTTCTCTGTTAACCTGTGATTCATGTTTTCCAATATGACTACCATTGGTCGTAAGGATCTACTGGAAGATATTTCACAGTAAGATTCGAATGTTTTACCACAACCTTGTTGTGTTTGAGGGATGGACGCATGAGTGAACTCATCTGGTCTTTGAATAGGGGTGTCGACTGGACTGGGTTCATGAGTAAATGTGTCATATACTTGAACAAGGTTGTTGACTGGATTGGGTTCATGACTAAACTCGTCATATACTTGAACAGGGTTGTCGACTGGATTGAGTTCATGAGTGAACTCCTCATACACCTGAACATGGGTATCAACTGGCATTTGAATTGGCTTGTCCCGCTCAATTTCTTTGGGCGCATTATCTTGATGATTGACTTTATGGACTTTTCGAATCAATTGAGAGAGAGTCCATGTCATCTCAGAAGACTCCAGAGCCTCCTCATGACCATCCATACTTTTTAATCTTTCCTGTAATGGGTAACTAGGCACAGAGTTATCCATATCTGAAAGTGTGCATGTGCATTTTCGTTTGGGATTTCTCCTAGGTTTGTCGATTAACTCTCAAGTTGTTCCACATCAATAATATTTTTAGCAGTTGAAGGAGAAATCGGAATTTCAACATTTTCCTCTATAGGGACAGTGTTTTCCACTCTTTCATGGTTAGTTTCCACACCATCAGAACCATGGACATCAAACGAATGTTCTATGCCAGGATTATCATCACTGGCCTCAATTGTGCAGTTTGGTGTATTCTCAGGGTCATCACAGATTTTGGTCAGGGTTTTAACAACCTTTTTCTTAGAGTTCGAATTCTTCTGTGGAGGAGCAGACTCAATATTTTTATCTTTAGATTTGTCAGAAGCTAGGGTTCTTACAATGAACATATCCCAAGATTCCTGTTTGTGGGATAACACAAACTTAACCAAAATTTTGACAAGACCAAAATGAAACAGATTGCCTCTAAAATATTTGGCTTTGTGAACTTTTCAGACATTTTCTTTAAACTCTTCAACAGAAAATAGGGGATGTTCACCAAATGGTTACCTTTGAAATGTAGTAGGAGTCGAGCATGACATGGAAACATGATCGTGTACCGACCTTCGCAAGTGAGGTAACATTGAAGTATAGACAACAACTGAGCCCATTACTGAGCCCATTTCGGTTCCAACCACGACCTTGATGTGCCTGCTGACCATTGTAATTTCTGATACTGGGGTTGTAGGAGCTGCGTGCAGAGCTTCTTGTCTCTTGGATGGCCCTTCATCCATTTCTGACCAGTGTTGGGTAATTGAATTGCTTCAGAAATGAACTTCTCTGTGAATTCAAATTCCATCTTGCCCACTTTAGCTAGTCCACCATAAAAGTGCAGAGAAAATTGAAGTGTAATCGTATCATCATACCCATCAAATTTCTTGAAAGANNTCTCCCATCCAACTTTCTGAAAAATGTGTTTGGTGGCTTCATACTTAGGAAGAGCCTCACAATCTGCATAAGTCTCAGGTTCGTGACAATTCTCCACCATAATTCCACTCAGTATAACATGAAAGGTTCAAAGCTGAAAAACAGAATTAGATGAGGGCAATAGAGGAATAGAGTATGATGTGTGAAATAGGTCATGAGAGGAATCATAGAAGGATGTTTGAAATGTCGTGAGGATCAATAGCGTGTGAAGAAATGATGATGGTCGTACACCTTTTCAAAATATCATTTCATATGAGTCATGTCGAATTCAACCATAATAATGCAGTGCATTTTCCATGATATGAAATGTCAAGAAGGATTGAACTTAGCTTGTTAAGTACAGAGTATAGGGATAATGAAATGTCATGAAGTATCGAGGCATTCCTAGTTCAAGTTATTAATATGTAATTTAATCAATTAAACTAACATGAAACTAAGCGTACCTGAGTTCGATTACCTACTCCCTGTTATGCATTTCTTACTGTAGAGATCTTTGAAGTCAAGTTTGAATCTGGAGAGCGCCAAAATTGTAACTGGAATTTGTACTGCTGATAACCACTGTGACTGATGGATTCTGTCTGGCACTGACTGGTACTGATGAAATAACCCGAAATCTGCAGAGAAACTTGAACCAATAATAACTTGCTGAGAAAAAGACTTCCTATTTATAAAAGCAAGTTATCTTATGGCTATCCCTGAACCTGTCTTCTGTTCATTCCTGAAAGGAACCAATTAAAATTATGTCTTCAATAGCTTCAAAGATTTAACCCATGGTGCAATTCTTATTTGTGTGAATAAATGTTTTGGAGTCAAACAAAAAAAGAAATCATTGGATTACCGACCATTAATGAATGTCGTTAACCAATGCGAGATGACCCACCAGTGATGTCAATGGGCCTCAAGGTACCTATAGTACATCCTAACAGGTACGAATAAAGGTCTTGGTGTTGAGTCACCTGTAGGATCTATCAACCAAGAGACATTGATGTATTCCCATGGTTGTTAGCAAGGAAATTTGCCATTGAGGCATGTAGATCCCAGGGTACTAAGTAGTCTCTAATCTCTACTCCAGATAAGGTGTTGGTGTCGATGGAGTGAGACTTGTTGGAAGGTGGACTTTAACGTATCCCACATCATCCAACGTGAGTGCAGATAGAAATCTTGCAGAGAATAATTTTTGGAACAATAATCACTTACTTGTGGATTTTATGAGCCCAAGTTAGTATATGCTCATTGCTTTCTCATGTTTTGAGAGTCTGAGAAAATGCTAAAAGAAAACTCTAGGGGGGTTTCTTTCCCATCATAATCTATCGGGCTTGGTAAAGAATAATCCTATCCCTGATAAATGCCCCTTTCATACTTTAATGAGCAATTCAAAGGGAGCAAACAAGCTCAAATTTATTAATTTCAAAACAAGACAGTGTATATTGATAAGAAAATTTCATAAAATAAAATGATCTTACCTTCTTACCTGTTGTGAAAAAGTGATGAAGTTCAATTCTGTACTTTCTTTAAAAATCCTATAAGGAATTTTATTATTTACAAAATCTTGAAACAACAAAAATGATCAAGGATTAGCAAGAGGAGAAGACTCTTCTCCTACTATCTTTATTTCTAGTTGTTTAGCAATTTCCTGTAGAAAATCATCTCTTGAAAAGGGTTTGTTATACACTTTTAATCGATGTCCATTTACTACAAAGGAATTTTGAGAGTCGTCTATGGTCTTGATTCTGACAGATCCATTATCAAAAACAGTTTCCACTTCATAAGGTCCCAACCATCTTGTCGTAAGTTTTCCCTTAAAAGTTTTATATTTGGAATCAAAGAGCAATGCCCAATCCCCTGGTTGAAAATGCTTTTTCTTAATGTATTTATCATGCCATTTGCTACATTGATTTTGTACAAGGATAGTTATTTGAAGAGCATCTTGCCTAATTTCTCCCAATTCATTTAATTGCATAACTCTCTGTTTCTGTGCCTCATCCAAATTCAAACCCAATTATGTTGCTATGCGGAAGGTATGAATCTGAAATTCTATGGCAAGGAGAATTTGCTTGCCAAATACCAATTCATAAGGGGTATGACTAGTGGTATTTCTCCACGTAGTCTGATATGCCCATAAAGCCTCTGGAAGTCTATCCGCCCAATCTTTGTGATGTAAATGTATTGTCTTGGTCAGAATAGCTTCTAGAACTTTATTCGTGGATTCCACTTGGCCATTGGCTTGTGGATGGTATGGGGAAGACTTACAGTGTTTTATCCCATATTTATCTGTGAGTTCCTTCATCAACTTAGAAGTAAATTGGGCACCTTGATCGAAACTGTATAAAAGTTGAAGACCTAGACATTCTATTGCTACAAGAAGCAAAATGTGTAGGAAAAATAGCGGAGGACCTATTTAAAAGATGTTGGAGACAAAGCAATTACTATCATCTGGACTCGAAAAGAGCAACAGTGGGACTCACCATTCTTTGGAATCTTTCCACAGTAATGATGTACCAAGCACTCTCCACGACAAGCACTATAACCGCTCACTACCGAGCTATAGGCTCTGACAAATATGGAATGATCACCAATGCTTATGACCCTCAAAGTGGCCAAGGAAAAGACCTTTTCCTCAGAAGCCTATCCTATGTGGGCTCAATAGTTGGTCAAAAAATTTGGATAATTGGAGCAGAATTGAATATCATCCTCATGCTCGAGGAAAAAATAGGAGGAAAGAAGCACCTGGAGCATGATATCTCAAAACTCCAGGAACTCAAAGACAACCTCAAACTGGTCGACATTGAAACATGTAATGGAACCTTCACCTGGTCCAATAGGAGATCTGGTCCCCAACAAATAACAAGAAGACTAGACCACTTCTTAATCTCGGAAACCCTTATGCTAGAAGGACCAATGGTTGAAGCCAACATTCTCCCAAAATCAGGATTGAACCATTAGCCAGTGCAACTATGGATAGACACGGTAGCCACTCCAAAGTTCAAACCCTTCAGGTTTGAAAATTTTTGGTTATCCCACCAAGACTTCTAGCAGTTATCCCGCCTATGGTGGGAAAATGCAGAGATCCATCATGGCACCAGAATGTACCGATTCCAACAAAGAAAAAAAACTTCAAGCACCAGTTGCACCAATGGAACAAAGATGTATTTAGCAACATCTTTCAAGATAAAAAATCACTAGAATAGAAACTCGAAGACATTCTGAAGAGGAACATCCAAACAGGTCATATAGACACCCAACAACAACAACAACAAGATACCCTCAAAAGGTAGCTTGAAGAAAGATACAAGCAGGAGGAAATCTTATGGAAGAAAAAATCCTGTGTTCAATGGCTCAAAGAAGGGAATAAAAACTCCAAATTCTTCCACCATTCCATGATCCACAAACGCTTCATCAACTACATCACAAAGCCAGAAGACAACCAAGGTAACACCATCCTAACCCATGGGGAAATAAAAAGTGAGATGCGAGACTAATACAAAGATCTACTTCTAGAGTCCCCCACAGATCGGACTCCAACAATTGATAGGGTCACTCAAAACATCCCAGCCCTAATTTCCCCAGAACAAAATGTGGCCCTAATGCAACCCATATCGAAAGCTGAAGTGGATCAAGCAGTACAATATCTCCCCAAGGGAAAATCTCTAGGTCTAGAGTTTCACCACTAACTATTTCCACTATTGCTGGCCTATGCTACGTGAAGAAGCATGGCTAGTAGTCGAGGAATCCCAAAACTTAGGCAAAGTCCTTCCAGTGTTAAATGCCACATTCCTTACTCTCATACCCAAGGAAGAGAGAGTCACCAATCCGAATAACTTCATACCAATAGCGCTTTGCAATGAGATCTAAAAAATCATCTCCAAAGTCATAGCTCTGAGGTTAAAACCCATTCTCTGAGGTTAAAACCCATTCTCCCCTTCATCATCTCCAAAGAACAATCAAGCTATGTAGAAGGCAGGAAAATCATGGACAACGTCATCTTGGTCCACGAAATCATCCACTCACTCAAAAGCACTCACACCCCAGGTATGTTACTAAAATTGGATCTCTCAAAAGCTTTTGATAGACTAAGCTGGAAGTACATGAAAGATCTTGTGGAAGATTTTGGCTTCAACAAGGACTGGATATCTTGGATAATGAAGCTTACCTCCTCTACCGTTTTCTCAATCCTGTTCAATGGTATTCCCTCCCAATCGTTCACCCCGATCCGAGGCATAAGAAAAGGAAACCCACTCACCCCCTTTCTATTTTTCATCATGGATGAAGGCCTTGGCCGCTACATCAAAGAATCCATCCAGAATGGCTCGCTACAAGGCCTTAATCTTCATGAACTTCAAACAATAGCCTCACATAGTAAATTTGTCGATGACACTATGTTCTTGAATACCCCCACTGCCCAAGAATCCATCAAGCTAAGATCTATCCTCAATGAATTCAATGAAGCCTCGGGAACCTCCTTCAACTTGGACAAATCTCAACTCTTCTTTTTCAACACGCCTGTATATGTCCATCAACATATATCACATCTTCTAAGCATTCCAATATGCTCCCTACCTTCTCAATACTTGGGACTCCTACTCTCTGATTCAACCACTCGTAATATTTCATGGGACTCCCTTTTGCTCTCAATCTCCAACCACCTAAGCAATTGGACTTTATGTTCCCTCAACCTTCAAGAAAGACTCACTCTTATGAAATATGTGCTTCAATCCATCCCAACATATCTTTTCTCAGCCCTTGTTGCACCTCAATCTGTCATAAAACGAATAAGAAACCTTCAGAGAAATTTCCTATGACATGGTCATGACCCCAACAAAAAGTGGGCCCTGGTCAGTTGGGGCAAAATATGCAAGCCCAAATCAATGGGAGCTCTGGGCCTACGGGATCCAGGCAAACTAAACAGTACAATGGGCACAAAAACTTGGTAGCAATGGCTCAAATCCCTAACAGAACTCTAGGCCCAACTCTGGAAACAAAAATATGGCCTGAAAACTCCTCAATATCACCTTATACGGATGCATAGTAAGGTCCAGGGATCAAACATCTAGAATGTTGCCTAGAAAAATCGCTTGCTCATACAAGAACGCGCCTTTTGGGAAATTTGAAATGGACAGAGTGCACTATTTTGGATGGACTCCTTGCAGCAACTGCCTCCCTTGCAGAATGAGAACAATCTAAGATCCTATATTGATCACATTCATGATCTCTCTTCCCTCAAAGTGGCAGATATTTGGTTGAATACCCCCATCATCACTCCCCGACATAGCTATAAAGAGACAGCTCAAGATCTCCATGTGGCAGCAGATTGTGACCTACAGAATTGGAAATAAATGATCCAACGAAGAAAAATCCGGATAAGTGCAAACCCAGAAACCCTTGGATGGGGGTACACTCCTAATGGAAACTTCACACTTAAATAAGGCTACAAATTCCAGGAAAACTTCCAAAACAATAAAAAAGAGCATATATGGACAACAATCTAGAGATCCAAACTTTGGCCAAAAATTTCTACCTTTCTCTGGCTGTTGGTTCAAAACAAAATCTTAACATGGGACAAACTTAGGAGAAGAGGCTTCATAGGACCCTCAATCTGCCACTTGTGCCAACATCAGGAAGAAACCATGGAACACCTCCTTAATCATTGCCCATACAATGAGCTAATATGGAACCAAGCTGCCCAAAGCATGAGAAGGAACAATCGGGAAAGAAATAACATCATCAACACTATCAAAGCTTAGGGAGATGGCTCCTACAAAAGTCCCATCTTAAATAGAATATGGAAACTTCTTCCCGGCTTCATAGTTTGACAACTCTAGAAAGAGAGGGATAGAATAATACTCCACTCTCAGGCTTCCCCCCTGTCCTCTGGACCACCATTCACAAGTATATTCTGGAAACTCTCAAAATCCACTCTTGGTCCCGTGAAGACTTCCCCTCAGACCCCTCTGAATCCTCTGTTCTAAGATCGTGGGATTTTTCCTTGTCCCCCACTCTCCCTCCCCAGGAACTGCGCCAAAAAGCCTCATCTTCTAGTCCCTCCTCATGGCTTCCTCCACCCTGAGGATTCCATAAAGTCAACTTTGATGGTGCATCCAAAGGCAATCCTGATCACTCTAGATATGGAGCTGTTATTCGGGACAATGCTGGCCAAATACAATATCTAATGGTAGAGAATCTAGGACATGACACAAATAACTCGACATAAATCTGGGGACTAATCAAAGGGATCCAAATGGAATTAGATCACAACCTCACTTGTCTAATAATAGAAGGGGACTCTAGAGTAATCATTAATCTTGCCACCAAAATTATAATAGGAAGGGATCCGAAAAAAATTACCCGTAGTTGGCGCCTCCTTGACCCCCTGAACAGCCTGAAAGATCTTCTCAAACCCTCCCTCACTCTAATTACCTTGCACATAATACATGAGGCTAACAAGGTGGCAGACAAGCTTTCCAATGCGCGAGTAAATACAAAAAAAGACATCTACATTGACACAAGGAAATCCCAGAGCTCACAGCTATTGCTTCAATGCAGGGAGCTGGCTCTCTAGGATCATCCTCTCTCGGATGGGGTGAAAAATGGCTCTCAAGGGATGACAGGTGGATATAAGAAGAATAGGGAGTTATTAACCCCTTTCGCTAGCCTCCCTTCCCTCCAGATTGAATGACCCACACTTAGCTAGAAGTAATGGTAGTGCGTTGGGCACAAGGTGACTTAATGGTGCCTTGCACGAACCAGGTTGGGCATACCAAGCAAGGTACCAACACCAAGCTAGCAGACACCTCGGCTTTCATGGAATTTGCCCCTATCAATTCGCTAGGCACTATGAAGGCACGTGTCCTGGAAATCTCTCGCATTCCATCTTTGCCTTGTGCTCGACTGTTCCTTGGATTTCTCTTGCTCCCGAATGTTTGGCCACCCACCGTCGATCCTCCATTGTCTATCCTGCCCAATCTTTACCAAAACACTCACAACATTCCCAGAGAGAGGGGAAAATCCATAAGGGTTCCGTTGTACTACAACACCCTTACCAAACACAATAGACTCCCCCCCTCTCATCTTTCTCTCATCACTACCAGTAATCCCGACCAAAGACATAACTGGCCTCAACAACCCTAGCCTCCAACCTCTAATCCCACAATTGACTATGTCAACTTCTCTATCGAGGAGGAAATTCTCCCTCCTGAGGAGCTCTCCCCTCCTCTTAGATCTCACCCGAAAATTTCCCCTCTCAGAGCCCATACTCTGGATCATTTTTATGGCAACAGAGAGTTCATTATGGAGGAAGAAATTCTTCCCAGTTGGCAAATGGATATTCCAATGACAACAACGGATGCAGACTTGGAGATGGATGTAGAACTGATGGAGGACCCGCCTCTTCCCACCCCGATTTGACTCCCAAATGAGCATCTTCAACTCATTTTGAGCTGCGACAAAAAATTGATGACCAGGCACACATCCAACAAACCCTGGGATAGAGAATGGACCTCCTGTTCGATGCCATGACAGAAGCTCCAACAAGAAAGCGGTTCCCAACCTGCGACTAGAAATTTGTCCCATCTTACAATGCTCATTGCAACCTGAGCCTGAGTTCGCATTTGGACTAGCTCCCCCAGGTCTATGTTTTTCTTTTGGCTATGTCAATTACACAGAGAATTGAGATTCTCTATCAGACGATGTATTTCATTCGACCATGGCCACTGGTTAGTCGGTCACTGTGACCATTTTTGTCAGTTAGACTTTTTCACTGTCTCGTTCAAACAATTACAATTGCTCTTGAATTTTGATGGCCACCTATCTTGGTTTCCCAGATGTGGCAAGATAGATGGAAGACTCCAGATTTTGTAATTCCACGTATATTTGTGAATATTAATATGTAGTTCCTTTTATTTACAAAAAAAAAGATATACCAAAATTCCTGCCTCCTCTCGTCCTCAATCCAAAAAATATCAAAGTCTTCTAGCAACGAGAATAGGGATAACGAACATGGATAGCGGACAAGGATAACGAATAGGGATAGCAAAGGGAACAAGGATAGCAACAATGACAGGAACATGGATAGCGCCAAGAATAGGGATAGTAGGAGAGGATAACATTAAGTGAACAATGCGAGAACAATGAGGAAGTTGCAACTACGACAAGAACAGTGAGGGAACAACTACGATGGGAACATTGCAAGGTTTGGCATTTAGCTGCGAGATTTTTAGGTGGGCTCCCAGAAAGGTATTGTCCTGTTCCTTATTTTGTGTTTTTCTCTTGTCCCCTATGGCAATGGAAATACATTCAACACACATAAAAAATGGGCAAGAGATACCAGTCTCTGGTGAAACAAACCATTTAGGTCTAGTGAAAATTGTCTCTTCAAGAAAAGCAGGGAAGTGGGTTTGGGTCAATGCCAAATAGTTTCGGGGTATTTTAAAGCATAGAGTTGCTCATCTAAAAATGGGAGAAACAAAGGAAAAATCGGCCCTCTATAATAAACTTTCAAACAAGCCTCTTTTTCAAGGGTGTAGCAACAACATAACTAAAGGCAACAATGATTATGCCTTGTATAGTTCCACATCCACACCTCTCACCTGGTCACTTGACTTGTATGTGCAAGAGTTACTAAATGCCAAGAGGAGATTGGAGGTTTTGGAAGTCAAAGAGAATGAGAGATACCTTAAAATACATCTATTGACAATAGAAAATCAGGGCTTAGCAGAAAGCAATAAAGTTTTAAAAGATCAAGTAACATTGCTGCAAGAAGCCATTTTAGTAGCAAAGGTTGAATGGAAAAGCATGAAGGATGTCGGGCAAATTAGGGAAGATTCTACTGTGGAAATTAGAGATGTGATGAACTCTAAAACATCCAAAGATGAAGGGAAAACAATTGAACAAAAAAACACCCAAGGAGTGAAAGCAAGGGATCACAAGAAAACAGATTTTACAAAAAAATCCAAAACTTGGGCACAAGTTATTAGCAATTCTGTGAATATGGAAAAAAAAACAAATAGTCATAGGGATGACATGCAAGATAGAGAAATCAAAGAAAGACAAGTCAGAGTAGCAAACATAATTATCAAAGGTGTGAGAGAGTATGGAAAGACAAGTCAGAGTAGAAAACATAATTATCAAAGGTGTGAGAGAGTATGGAAAAAATGAATGTACTCTCGATCTTGCAAGTGAATTTTTGAAGGATAAGTTGCGTTGGCAAGGTCGAATTTGGCAATCATGGAGGGTGGGTAAGCCCATTGATGAGAGATATAGACCCATAAAAGTCGTCATGTCAAGCATACATGACAAGCAAATTATCCTAGGCAAGAAGCAACTCTTGAGGGGCTCTCGTTTTTTCCTAGAACAAGATTTAACTATCATATAACAATAGGAAAGAAGGGAATAGATGTCAAAGGTTTGGGCAACAAAGGATGAGGGAAAATGGGCATGTCTGTTCAAAGAAAAAGATTTTATTTCCTTTTTCGGTCCCCATTCTAAAACATGACAATAAGGTGGTAGCCAATAAGCGACAACAAATTCATTAGCAGGAAACTGTGCAACAAGGCCAGTATGGGAAAATAGGGGTGAAGACTCAACTTTGAGTCTTGTAGGCCAAAATAAATAGCAATCAGGTTATACCCAGGTTTTTTTAAGACTAGTTTGTTGGAACTGCAGATGTTATCCTGGAGGCAGGGACCTTGGTTAGGACCTATTGCAGAAGATAGAAACACAATTTGTCTCTTGGAAACACATGAGCATGAAGGGTGGAAGACACCTCTGTTTGAAGGGTATGTGAAGATGGTAGTGTGGAACAAGGAAACTGAGAATGGTAAAGGACACGAGGGTATCATGGTCTTAGTGAGGAAAAAAAAGGTCATCTCATTCAAATAGAAAGAGAAGACTCAAATAAATAATTCATTTGGTTTAAAATATAAAAAACTTACAAAAGCAGGGGGCTTGACCACAAAGACTCCTTTGCATCCTTAAAAAACAATATTGCAACATAATCTCAACTAAGTGAAGTCCTTATAGTGGGTGATTTCAATGCTAGGACAACAAGTGAACAAGCTAGTATTATTCGTTGTAAGGAAGATTGCAATCCCATTTGTCTTACAAAAGAAAGAAATCATCAGTGGGAAAGAGTTTCATAGGACAACAAAAGCTGCAACCTTTTTGGAGAGTAATTGCTTACTTTATGTGGGGCATTTGACTTTTGTAATGGGTTGGCTAGATGTGCGAATTCTGGTAGTTTCACCTGCAATAACTACAATGGTGCAAGTGTAATGGACTACACAATTTTCTCGCAAGGCTTGTGTGAGAAAATGGAGGAAGTTTTGATTGGTGAACAACTTTGGGAGTTTAAATCTGATCATAGACTGATCTATTTAAGTTTCACTTGGGATGAACAACAACATGGGACAAAAAATCAGTGCATTCAACAACCTCCTTCAAAGGGAAAAATTATTTTGACTAAAAAAACTGTAATACCTTCAAGATAGCACTAGATAGGTTGTTTAACAAGGAGGAAATTTCGTCCTAGGGCCTCCATAGTCATGAGCTAACAAATTTAATTCAAAGCGCACTTACAGAATGCAAAAGAGCAAAAAATAGGAAATATGAAACAAACTGCTTTATGGTTAATGCTTGGTTTGATGAGGAATGAAAAACAACAAATAAAACTTTGAAAGAGTCAAGCCAGAAAGAAATAAACATGAAAGCCTACAAGCAAATTGTAGGAAAGAAAAAAGTTGATTTCATGATCTCAAGGAGGG